>PVIH01003497.1:0-26416 GCA_004025045.1 Sigmodon hispidus
TGTGTGTGTGTGTGTGTGTGTGTGTGTGTGCATGTAACCTGTGCAGCTAGCTGTTAGAGCATGGTGAGCCCAATGCTGTGTGTGTGTCTGTGTGTCTGTGTGTCTGTGTGTAGGAAGGTCAGTGATGGAGGCTTAAAGGCTTCCCTAGACTTGGTACCTATAGCTTGGATGATGCTGCTTGGCAGGATGCTATCAGAGGCAGCAGTGGTCTGGGTACAAAGCTTTGCTGTCCTCTATCCTTCCTTACCTAGTTCCTGACTATGTCCCACCTCTCTGAGCCTCAACTTCTCCATCTGTAAACCTGGAACTTTAGTGGGGTGGAGGTAAAGGTGCAGAGGATGCCATGGCCCCATTGTCAGCCCAGCACAAAGCCTGTGTTCTCCTCTTCCCAGGCCCACCCCTGGAAGAGGCCCCAGCCGTGCTGGACAAACCAGACATTGTGTATGTAGTAGAGGGCCAGCCTGCTTGCGTCACCGTCACCTTTAACCATGTGGAGGCACAGGTTGTCTGGAGGAGGTAGGAGTGCTCCCTCACCAGCCCCTACCTGTGACAGTGCAGCCCCAGCCCCACCAGGTAAGATCACCCATCATGTCCCTCTTAGCTGCCGAGGGGCCCTTCTAGAGGCACGTGCTGGTGTGTATGAACTGAGGCAGCCAGATGATGACCAGTATTGTCTTCGGATC
This sequence comes from Sigmodon hispidus, assembly GCA_004025045.1. Classification (NCBI taxonomy): domain Eukaryota; kingdom Metazoa; phylum Chordata; class Mammalia; order Rodentia; family Cricetidae; genus Sigmodon; species Sigmodon hispidus. Next base: position 684 of record PVIH01003497.1, read on the forward strand.
TGCCGGGTGAGCCGCCGAGACCTGGGGTCCCTTACCTGCACTGCCCGAAACCGTCATGGTACACAGGCCTGCTCGGTCACTCTGGAGTTGGCAGGTGGGTAACAACCTCTCAGGCATGCTGCACTGCTGGCGTTATAACTCCATGTCCCTCCCTCTCATTCCCGTCCTTCTAGTAACAATACAAGCATTAGTAATAATAAGAAAAATAATAATACTAATATTTATTGATTGTGCATGGTGACATGTTTTATAATAACTACACTCAGGAATTTGAGGCAGAAAGATTATGAGTTTGAGGCCACCTGGGCACAAGTGAAGGAGATCTAGTCTTTTTTTTTTTAATTTTTATTTTTATTTTTATTTAGTTAGTGAATTGGTGTTTTGCCTGCATGTGTAACTGTGTAAAGGGTGTCAGATCTTGGAATTACAGACAGCTGTGAGCTGCCATGTGGATGCTGGGAATCGAACTCAGGTCCTCCAGAAGAACAGTCAGTGCTCTTAACCACTGAGCCATCTCTCCAGCCCGGAGATCTAGTCTTAAAAAAAAAAAAAATAGCCTGGACCATAGCTCACTGTAGAGTACTTGCCTAGCACAAAGTTTTAGATTCAGTCCATAGGCACCACCGACACACACTCACACACATATACACACCTATACCTACACCATGTTATATATGATGTTACACATAGTGTTTAGGGCTCATATGTGCTGGGACCGATATGAGGAACTTCACCTATGGAGTTAGTTTTCTTTCCCACTTTGCAAATGAGAAAACAAGATCAAGGTACCAAGTAACCTGGCCCAAGGTCAGAGTCTGATAAGTACAGGAGTTTGGTTCAAGTTCCCATGTCAATCTGCAAAGCTATGAGTAAAGTACAGTTTATCACCCCCAGCTCCGAGGGCTCCGGGCTGCACTTCAGCACAGCCAGTTTGACATGTCGTCACTGTCACCTTTAACCATGTGGGTGCCCAGAACTAAAGTCCCCTCTGATCTTTTGGAGCTGCAGTGTGCATTAAGTAGCCATTGGGTTTTTTTTTTTTTCAAATTAACTTCAGGATCTGTAACTGCCGCCAAAAACTTCACATCCACTTGAACTGAACACTCTTACCTGCTGAGTGGGATACAATCCCAGCTCCAAACAAAGAAAGTGACATTTTAGTTAGTACAGACAGTCTATGAGCAAATTGACATTTTCTGCCAGGGTGGGGGGAGGGAGGATGGGTGAGTCAGGTGCTAGCACAAACCTTTAATCCCAGCACCCAGAGGCAGGTGGATCTCTGCGAGTTTAAGGTCAGCCTGGTCTACAAAACAAGTTCTAGAACAGCTGTTACACAGAGAAACTAACTCTGTCTCAAAAAACAAAAGCAAACTGAAGTTCACTAAAAACTTGCAGAGTTTCAACCTTGATAGACTACTTCTTCCTCAGCAGACAGGGGACCAAGCTCCTACAGGGAAGACAGTTATGAAGTGGCTGTGCAGCCGCAGGGTGTGAGGAGGAGGAGGAGGAGGAGGTGGGCCCTCCTGACCCCGGGTTGATGGGCTTCCATTTCTGGAGTTTCGCTCTTGCCAAGATCCCACCTTACACTTTCTACTCTGTCACCACTCTGTCCTCAGATCATAGTTTCTTCTAGATTTGTTACCCTTTCCAGATGTAGCCAAATTGGGAGCTTAGAGAGGCCTAGGGGCCCTGCATCCTAGCCTGACATGGATGGTGATTGAGAGAGACTATCTTCACCAGCCAGAGCCAAAAGGGACCTGGGGCTTATCCCAGATAATCCACTCTGCCTGGCTCTGCTTCATCATCTGCCAGGCAGGGCAGGTAGAAAAGCATCCCCTTCTCCTTGTGTCTGCCACATGACAGCCTCCTTCCCAGACCTCTTCTGTTGTCTATACAAAGCCAGGCAGGTCCCTGTGGTGGTGGCAATCTATACCCAGCTGCTCGATTTCCTTCCCCTTGGGGTTTGATTATTCTCACTCTTTTTAAAGCTGGAGACCTGACGACACACTCAGAACCCAGGGCTTTACAAGGCACATTGCAGAGTGTGTTTAATTTTACTGTGAGAATTAGGGCCTGCTTTGCAGGGAATAATATGGCCATGTGGATTGTGGGAGAGTTCACACCTAGACTGCCTGGTTAATATTTGAGAAGAGCGTTTTTGTTCAGCTTGCCAACTCCCAGAAGGTAGAAGGCTTCCTGGACATTTAAATAAGACTCAGAGAGAGAAGCTTCAAGAAAGAGGCAGCATCCTTTAGCGGCTTTATTCCAGATCACAGCCCCAGTCTACTGTGGGGGCCAAGTAGAGGCGGTCAGAGGCCTCTAAAAGCAGTCACCCACAGCGGGCAGCTCTGAGCCACACTGCCCCAGCCCCGAGGTTACTGCAGAGAAGGAAGGGCTGGATAAGAGACAAGAGAAACGGAAAAGTCAGATTCCTTTTGTGTGTTAAAAAAAAAAAAAATCCTCATTTCAAAGCCATCAAATGAATTCTAAGAGCCCCACAAAGAAACCTGTACCAGTGACGGTGACTCTGAGCCTTCCAGGCCTTGGAAAGCACCTTTGTTAGGATTTACAGGAAGAGCCAAGTCAGGCACTCTGGTATCCTCAGGCACCCAGGGGTGGGGGTGAGGGCTGCACCTGGTGTTCTCATCATTTAGTTGCTGATAGGGACCGGGGCTGAGGAGGCAGGCCCCTGTGATGCTGACTTCTGATCCTCTTCTGTTCCTGTTTTTTGCAGAGGCCCCTCGGTTTGAGTCTATCATGGAAGATGTGGAGGTGGGGCCTGGAGAAACGGCCCGCTTTGCTGTGGTAGTTGAGGGGAAACCACTGCCAGACATCATGTGGTACAAGGTCAGAGGGTAATGTAGACTGCAGCAGCTGGCAGAGAGCTTGGGGTTTGCGCAGTTCTGGGATGCCTTAGAAGAGAAGTGTCTGGGGAGAGGTGTATGGTGGGATTCGGTGGACTCCTGAGGAGTTAGGATCTTTTCTTCTTCTTCTTCTTCTTCTTCTTCTTCTTCTTCTTCTTCTCCTCCTCCTCCTCCTCCTCCTCCTCCTCCTCTTCCTCCTCCTCCTTCTCCTCTTCCTCCTCCTCCTTTTCCTCCTCCTCTTCTTTTTGGTTTTTCTGAGATAGGGTTTCTCTGTGTAGCCCTGGATGTCCTGAAACTTACTCTATAGATCAGGCTGGCCTGAAACACACAGAAACTCCCCTGTCTCTGCTTCCTGAGTGCTGGGATTAAAGGTGTGTTAGTGACGAGAGATAAAGGAGAAGCTTAGTTTGAGAGACAAAGTAATGACAGAGTGGGGCTTGACAGGTAGGCCCCTGGCCTTCAGGTCCAAAGGAAGGAGGCCTGTCTGGTGTGAAGGAAAAAGCTATCCCCCAGGTGGCAATAAGACCAGACCTAGGCTGCAGTGATACCCACCTCTGCAGGATGAGGTGCTACTGGCCGAGAGCAATCACGTGAGCTTCGTGTATGAGGAGAATGAGTGCTCCCTGGTGGTGCTCAGTGCGGGAACTGAGGATGGAGGTGTCTACACCTGCACAGCCCGGAACCTGGCAGGCGAGGTCTCCTGCAAGGCAGAGCTGTCTGTGCATTCAGGTGGGTTAGTGTTTGGTGGAGAAGTGGCACGCAGTGCCCTGCTTTTGCTGTCTCACCCTCACATCCTATAGCCCCAGCACTTGCCTGAGTACCAGCATGCTGTCTCTGTCTTTTGAATCTGTCCCAAATTCCCTGTTTCGGCCCTTGTCTCTATTTGCCCTATTCCCAACATGAGAACATCGATCTCCTCCCCAGCTCAGACAGCTATGGAGGTCGAAGGGGTCGGAGAGGATGAGGAGCACCGAGGAAGAAGGCTTAGCGACTACTATGATATCCACCAAGAGATTGGCAGGTATGGGACAAGGAAGGGCTGGTACCTAGGACTGAAAGAGACTGCTGAGTCTGGGGGCCAGGAAAGATGGAGGGTCACTGTAGTAATGGCAGGGTTCTATCACCCTCTCTGTGTCATCCAGGGGTGCCTTCTCCTACCTTCGGCGTGTGGTGGAACGGAGCTCTGGCCTGGAGTTTGCAGCCAAGTTCATCCCTAGCCAGGCTAAGCCCAAGGCATCAGCAAGACGTGAAGCCAGGTTGCTGGCCCGACTCCAGCATGACTGTGTACTCTACTTCCACGAAGCCTTCGAGAGGCGCCGGGGGCTTGTCATTGTCACCGAGCTGTATCCTGGGACAAGATGGGAATGAAAGACTGTCCTTTGTAAAGGCAGAATCGGAAACATGTTTTACCCTTTGCAATGTGGTCATTTGAGCTAGCGCTATAACTAGGGTGGAATCTAGCTCAGCTAGCATGCTCAAAGCCCCGAGTTCAGTTTATAGAACTGCATAAAAGTAAGTGTGGGGGTCCACACCTGTGATCCCAGAACTGAGGAAGGAGATTGAAGTTTATGATCGTTTTTGTCTACCTATGTAGCCCAGTCCAGGTGACTTCAGATCCTTAAAAAATGGTGGATCTGTTGACAGTTGGGATGGATGATGAATCTGAAGGCATCTGTGAAAACCATTTCTAGATCTTTTTATTTAAAACAAACAAACACACAAAATCTTAAACTTATGCCTTTAATTCCAGCTGCCAGGGGAGAGAGGCAAGTGGATCGCTTTGAGTTCAAGGCCAGCCTAGTCTACAAAGAGAGTTTCAGGACAGGTTGGGTTGCATAATGAGGCTTCATCTCAGAAAGAAAGAAAGAAAGAAAGAAAGAAAGAAAGAAAGAAAGAAAGAAAGGAGGGAAGGAAAAGCCTTACATTTACATAGCATTTAGTATGTCCTGGAAATGCTTGCTGCATGGATTTTGCACTTAGTACATACTCAGTCCTTATATATATCTGTCTAGTAGAATTTCATCCTTATTTTCCGGCTGATTAAAGAGGCATAAAGAGGTTAAGTAGTGTATTCTAAGGTCCCAAGCTAGCAAACACCATATGTTTCATCACAGGATGCAATGCAGTGTATCTGTACATTTGACAAGACCCTGCTGCAGGTGAGAACTGATTGCTTGTTTTATTTACGAGGACTCTCTTCACAAAGCCACACCTTTCTCTCAATGTGCTAAATGAAGGCACATTAAGCTGGCAGTTGGCTCTACCCTCCCGGAGCAGGGAATCTGTGACCTGAACACCAGACCTCAGCAAAATGACAAATAATTTCATTATATGGAGCTCTGGGTTACTCTCAAAGATAGCCGAGGAGTTCTGTCTGTAGTTGACAAGATTCTACTGTAATTTAGTCTTATAAAATGCTCATAGGCCAGGAGAGGAGCCATGACCCTCATTTCACTCTGAGGAAACCTGTTCTCAGAAAGGCTTAGGGAGTTGCCTGCAAATTCAAGTTCAAGCAGGTCTCCCCATGTATATAACCTGATGCCAGAAAGGGGGACGCAGTGTCTGGACTGTCTGAGTCAGATATGCTGTGTGGGGAAGGAGGGCCCTGGGTTCAGTTCTGGGGCGGAGCCCAGTAGTTAGTGTTTGATGCTTCTCCTTGATCTATGACACAGTTGCACAGAAGAGCTTCTAGAGCGCATGGCCAGGAAGCCCACCGTGTGTGAGTCTGAGGTGAGGGCAGTGGGTGGCAGGGGCTGGGTTGCATGCCAACCTTCACCTGTGTGAACTCTTAAGAATGATGGGTGGGTCCTACGCATGCCATCTGTGCCCACAAGGAAGCCAGAGGTTATCACATGAATTCTAGTTGGTATTTAATAAAAACCCAGAGTCATGGATTGGGGAAAAGCTTGGAATATCAGAGAGAGACCACACTCAATTCTCACCCAGCCAACTTCTCAGGCCAAACAAGGTAAATGCTATCTTCAAGAATCCACCTTGCTGGTTGCTCCTACAGAATACCTGAATGTCTCTGCCTGTGCCTGACTTAAATATCTTCCCTGCCCAGTTTTTTCACTTCTGGGTTCAACTCTGCATCATAATTCCAGAGTTATGATTGAAAGTGTGAGCTACTACTGTGTGGTTGTTAGGCCTTGAATTCACGGAAACACAGATCTGTCTTTAATCTCTGGGATTAAAGGTGAGGGTCACCACTCTGACTCTCAGGGCTTGACTGTGGGTGATCCTGTTCTCTGATATTCCAGGCTGATCTTCTTAGATATAAAATATATTACCACAGGGGGTGGTGGTGGGGAGTATAGCTACATAGACAGCAGAATCCCCTACTCCACAGACCAGACTTGTTCTGCTTTTCGTAAACAACAGCAGGCATATTCCGGACCCTAACCCTAACCCTCCTTTTTCTCACATATACATTCTCCAAAAACTACCTAGACGTCTATCTCATGGTATGGCTGTACAAGCTGTCAGATGCACGGTTCTACTGAGTGTAATATAAAGCCCTGTCCTCTTTATATGTACTGTGCATAACTTGTGCAATGGCATATGGTGCCCTTGAGTCTTAGCATCCCTCATCCTGGGTGGTAGGCTACAGATGAGCTTTCTTGACCCATCTGAAGGCCACTACCCAGGCACGGCCTGACCTCTTGCCACTTCTCTGGTGATGATCAAGCAGAATGCTGCCCCACCTCCACGGACTCTGGTCCTTTTGTTTCCACAGACCCGGGCCTATATGAGGCAAGTGCTAGAAGGAATATGTTACCTGCATCAGAGCCATGTGTTACACCTCGATGTCAAGGTAAGGAGCAATGTGGAGATCAGTCAGGAAGTGGGGCTGTCGTGTGGGGTCTTCTTCCTTAACCAGCTTCCATGCTTTGGTTATAGCCGGAGAACCTCTTAATTTGGGATGGTGCAGGGGGTGAAGAGCAGGTGCGCATCTGTGACTTCGGGAATGCCCAGGAACTCACTCCAGGGGAACCCCAATACTGTCAGTATGGCACTCCAGAGTTTGTAGCACCCGAGATTGTCAACCAGAGCCCTGTGTCCGGAGTCACTGACATCTGGTAATGCCAGCATGCTGACCATGCTGGGGACTTGCTCACTGGTTGGGCAGAGCTTCAGGAAACTGGGATTCCAATAGTCAGTGGGTAGCATTGCTTCTAAGGTTTCTGTTCCTGCCCATGTGATTCTCATCTTTTATTATTCAGGGCTAACCCAGTCTCTCCAGGCTTTAGCTCTGTAGCCCTTAGCTTCCCTGGGGCTAGGCTTCCCCAAGTAAGACTGGTGTAAGCTTATTGATCCTCAGACTTCTGGGATCCCTCAGCCAACCCTGCCATGGCCCCTGACTTTGGGTTGATTCCCTACCTGAAGTAGATAATCCTATGCACTGTTACCTGGGAGGACCCATCCTTTTCAGAATGGTGATGGAGAGATCTACTCACTTCTGGCTGGAGTGAGCTGGCCTCTCACTCATACCTCTGGTTTCCCACAGGCCCGTAGGCGTCGTTGCCTTTCTCTGGTAAGGACCCCTCTGCGTCTCCTACTGATTTCCTGATAGGCCTCCCCCTAACATTCTCAGGGTCCACAGGGTCCCTTCTCTTCCACACACATTGCTCCTTCTGCAATTAAGGGTATTGCATGCATGAGGCTGGTTATTCTGGTTGACATGTCCCAGTTCTGTTAGAGGTGGGCATTCTGAACCCTCAGAGGCCAGTAGGCTTAGCACCATTTTGGCAGGGAACTTCCTGGTCCTGGGCAGTCCAGAGCACAAATTAGAAGGGATATGCGTCTCCTCAGGGGAAAGCCACACTGGAGGGGAGACAGAAATTATTCTCCAAAGCACAGGCAACTAGCTCCCAAGGCACAACTGTCTATCTATCTGAGGCCCTCAAATGGGAGCAGGATAATAATATGAAAACTCTGGTTTCCTGTCTAGATTTACCCAGTCTCTAATGTCCCCATATCCTTAGGCCTCCACCTGTTCCTGACACAGGCATTGCACCTTGCCTTAGCCTCAGTCTCAAGGCCCTGCCTACCTCTTACCATAGTGCTCACTCTGCCCCTGCAGTTTGACGGGCATCTCCCCATTTGTGGGGGAGAATGATCGGACAACACTGATGAATATCCGAAACTACAACGTGGCCTTTGAGGAGACCACATTCCTGAGTCTGAGCAGGGAGGCCCGGGGCTTCCTCATCAAAGTGCTGGTGCGGGATCGTCTGTGAGTAGAAGACCTCTCAACTGCAGAGACCTCAAACCACATGCTTACCCCTAATAAGCCTCTTAGATATGCAACTCCTGGCTCCTTTGCTTTTTTTCTTTTAGTATTTTTAAGATTTGTTTTAAAGTTGTATTTATTTTTGAGTTTTCAAGACAGAGTTTCTCTGTGTAGTTCTGGCTGTCCTGGAACTCACTTTGTAGACCAGGCTGACCTCAAACTCAGAGATCCACCTGCCTTTGCCTCCAGAGTACCGAGATTAAAGGCATGCACCACTACTGTCTGGCTAGTTTGCATTATTTTTAATATGCACACACACATGCACACACACGTGCGCACATGAGCATGTTGTGTGCATATGAGCGATGGTTTCTGTAAAGGCATCAAACCCCCTAGAGATGGAGTTATATACTTGATCAGATGCCTTGGAAGAGCAGCATGTGTTTCTAACTGCTGAGCCATCTCTCTACTCGGAGTTCTTAAGAGATCTCATTTTTTTCAACCACTCATGAATGAATGAATGATAAATCATTACTTCTCTTTTCTTTACAGGAGACCTACTGCAGAAGAGACACTGGAACATCCTTGGTTCAAGGTGAGTTTAGTCTTATTGAGTATGGTTCAGAGATGGAGGGGAAAATATTACTAATGGCTCTGTTTCTTGAGCATTATGTGTAATAACTATGATATGCATTTTATATACATGTGACCTATTAGCCTCACAATGGATTTATAAAAAGATTGTAGTATTGCTTTTTATTAATAAAGGAACTGAGGCCCAAGTCAATGATCAAGTTGGAGTAGCTGGACTCTAAGCATAGGTCTGAACTCTTCCTTTCTTGGAGGACCCTCTTCAGGTTTCTTACTGGTACCCAAGACCAATCCTGGTCTAAGTCCCTCCCTTTTGTATGCCCACCTCTGTCCTGAGTTGGTTTGACACGCTAGTGGCTGGTAAGCCTGGTTCACTCACTTATTATAACTTTCATGGAGTTAGGGTTGTCATCATTTTCAAGCCCCAGCATCCTGGGGCTAGGCACTGGTGGAAGACACAGTCAGCAAATGAGTCCAGAAAAAGCATCTAAATAAACTTGCCATTGGATGTGGCCATATAGCTCAGTGGCAGACTGCTTGCCTAGCAAGGCCCTGAGCTTGCTACCCATCATCCTACAAAACAAAATACTTGTCACTGAGGACAGTGCTGGCTCAGCTGAAGACAAACCATTCTACCAGCAACCCCTGAAGTAAGATTTCTCCTTCCTCAGACAAGAAACAAGTAGCTCTGGAGTGGGCCAGGTGGAGTGTTGCAGGCAGCCCTGTTAGTCTGGACTGTCTGGGATGCTTGTTATACACACAGAGAGAAAGGGAACTGGACCCACCAGGGTACCCAGTTTGCCAGAAAAAGCCACCCCTAGGTACTGCTTATCTGCTTCTCCTGTTACAGTCAAAGGATTTGTCTCAGGTGTGTCTGTGGCCTGACAGAGTCACAGGGACAAGACCCCCAGGAACTCATACTTCTTTTTGTTTTATTTATTTATCTGCCTTGGTGTTTGCCTGGATTGGGAACTAGAAGTACAGACAGTTGTGAGCTGCCATGTGGGTGCTGGGAATTGAACTCAGGACCTCTGGAAGAGCAGTCAGTGCTCTTAATCGCTGAGCCATCTCTCCAGTCCCCAGAACCCATACTTCTTGTCCCAAGCCCCACATTGGACTTTGTCTCTCAGAATGGCCCGAGTTGACAGAGTGCTGTTCCTCAGGCCTTCTTTTCTGGGTTTGCAGACACAAGCAAAGGGTGCAGAGGTGAGCACAGATCACCTGAAGCTCTTTCTGTCCCGGAGGAGGTGGCAGGTGAGTATGTCTGTCCTTTCCACACTAATTTCCTCCCCCACACGCTCACACCCATGGTGACCCCCACTTTCCACTCCCGCCTGAGCTGCATTCCCGTTTCTAGTCCCTATATTTCTTCCCCTAGTTGAAAAGGGCCTGGGAGCCAGTTAAACCCCTGGGCCTTTGTGGTCTGATTGTGTAGCACTTTGTTTGCAGCGTTCCCAGATCAGCTACAAGTGCCACCTGGTGTTGCGCCCCATTCCAGAGCTGCTGCGGGCTCCCCCGGAGCGAGTGTGGGTGGCCATGCCTAGAAGAGCACCCCCGAGTGGGGGACTCTCATCCTCATCAGACTCGGAAGAGGAAGAGTTGGAGGAACTTCCTTCGGTGCCCCGCCCCCTGCAACCCGAGTTCTCAGGTTCTCGGGTATCCCTTACTGACATCCCCACTGAGGATGAGGCTCTGGGGACCCCGGATGCTGGAGCTGTCACCCCCATGGACTGGCAAGAACAGGGAAGGGTCCCATCTAAAGACCAGGAGACCCCCAGCCCTGAGGCACTCCCCTCTCCAGGCCAGGAGCCCTCAGATGGGCCCAGCCCCAGGCGGCCCGAGCTCCGTAGGGGCAGCTCTGCTGAGAGCGCCCTGCCCCGGGTCGGGTCGCGGGAGCCGGGCCGGAGCCTGCACAAGGCAGCATCTGTGGAGCTGCCGCAGCGTAGGAGCCCCAGCCCGGGTGCCACCCGCCTGACTCGGGGTGGCCTGGGCGAGGGCGAGTACGCCCAGAGGCTGCAGGCCCTGCGTCAGCGGCTGCTGCGGGGTGGTCCTGAGGATGGCAAGGTCAGCGGGCTCAGGGGTCCATTGCTGGAGAGCCTAGGAGGCCGTGCACGGGATCCCAGGATGGCTCGGGCTGCCTCTAGCGAGGCTGCACCCCACCACCAGCCCCCTCCCGAGTCTCGGGGCCTGCAAAAGAGCAGCAGCTTCTCTCAGGGTGAAGCAGAACCCCGGGGTCGACACCGCCGGGCAGGGGCACCCCTCGAAATACCGGTAGCCAGACTTGGGGCTCGTAGGCTGCAGGAGTCTCCCTCTTTGTCTGCTCTTAGTGAGGCCCAGCCATCCAGCCCTGCGAGGACCAGTGTCGCCAAACCCAGTACCACCAAGTCCCCAGAACCTTCCACTGCTACACCCAGAGACTCTCCCCAGCCCCCCGCATCTCAGCCTGCCCCAGAGAAGGTCCCAGAGCCCAAACCAGAGCCAGTCCGAGCCGCCAAACCATCACAGCCCACTTTGGTTCTGCCAACGCTATCTCAGCCTCTTACCCCCTATGCTCAGATCATGCAGTCGCTCCAGCTCTCCAGTCCCACCCAGTCCCCACAGGACCCCGCTGTGCCTCCATCAGAACCCCAGCCCCACGCAGCCGTGTTTGCCAGGGTGGCCTCCCCACCTCCCGGAGCCTCCAATAAGCGCGTGCCTTCGGCCAGAACTCCCCCAGCACTAGCGGAGAAAGCCCGAGTCCTCACGGTGCCCCCCAGGCCAGGCAGCAGCCTCAGCAGCAGCATCGAGAACCTGGAATCAGAGGCTGTGTTCGAGGCTAAGTTCAAGCGCAGCTGCGAATCGCCACTGTCACGGGGCCTGCGGCTCCTGAGCCGCTCACGCTCGGAGGAGCGCGGTCCCTTCCGTGGGGCAGAGGATGATGGCATCTACCGTCCCAGCCCGGCGGGAACTCCGCTAGAGCTGGTGCGACGGCCAGAGCGCTCGCGATCTGTGCAGGACCTCAGGGTAGCTGGAGAACCCGGCCTTGTGCGCCGCCTTTCGCTGTCTTTGTCCCAGAAGCTGCGGAGAACCCCTCCGGGGCAACGCCACCCGGCCTGGGAGTCCCGCAGTGGAGACGGGGAGAGCTCTGAAGGTGGGAGCTCAACTCGGGGCTCCCCGGTGCTGGCGGTGCGCAGGAGACTCAGTTCCACGCTGGAGCGTCTGTCCAGCCGTTTGCAGCGCAGCGGCAGCAGCGAGGACTCCGGGGGCGCCTCGGGTCGCAGCACACCGCTGTTTGGACGGCTGCGCAGGGCTACTTCGGAAGGGGAGAGCCTGCGACGCCTCGGTGTTCCACACAATCAGCTGGCCTCTCAGGCTGGTGCCACTACACCTTCCGCTGAGTCTCTGGGCTCAGAGGCCAGCGGCACATCGGGATCCTCAGGTAAGGAGGGACTAGATGAGAAGTGTGTATGATGTTCTAGAGACGGTGATGAAAGACTCTAGAGGGTGGCATTGGCAGGGCTAGAGAGAAGAGGAAGATGGAGAGGCAGAGGTTAAGAAGGGAAGGAGAAGAGGAAGGACAAGGCAGGGTGGTGGTTTGTTTTTTTTGAACCTTGAGAGATGCAGGGATGTGGGTGCTGGCTCGTAGTGGCTACACAAGAGTTCATGAGTCCGGGTCTGTACAGCTCCAGGGGAGAGCAGAAGCCGCCACCGGTGGGGCCTTTCCAGGCTGCGCAAGAAGAAGGGCTTATCGCAGCCAGACCTCTCCGCCAGTGTCCAAGAGGACTTAGGTCACCAATATGTGCCCAGTGAATCAGGTAAGAAGCCTGAGGTTTCTCCTCCGGCTGGGTGGAAGTGGTTCATCAGGAGGAGCTTGGGCAACCATGGAAGAGGCCTCGAGTTAGGCAAACAATGATAATTACAGGAGCAGCTGTCATTAATTAGAAAAGGCACCTACCCTATTAAGCATGTCAGGAACGCTGTCTTATTTAACACCACCGCATTCTTTACAAAGATCATCTTCAGCATCCGAGTTTACCGGGGAGAAAACTGGCTTAGTGAAGTGATGCTCAGTAGCTTGACCACATCTCCGGTCTAATAAGGAGAGCAGCCCAGAAGCATCACTGGGTCACTCTGCTGAGGCCTTTGTTTGGCTGGCCTTATGTTGTTTGGAAAACCCTGGAAGGTTTCTGCATCTGGGTGTAGTTTTGAAACAGCTCAAATCCCACCTACATTTGTGCACCGGGAGCCCCAGAGTATGCACTCCAAGACACACCTTAGCCTCGCCCTAAGACCTTAGATCTCTACAACTCTGAACTCCTGGCTGCCTTTCCTCATCACCCACAGGGCACATCTTCAGAGAAAAGTAGCCCTCGGGCTTTCTTTTTCTTTTCTTTTTTGCTAGAGTAGAGCTCTGCCATATCTCCTAGTCTACTTCCTGCTCAAGTGTCCTTGGGGCTGCAGGAAGAGAGGTATTCTCCACCTGGCCTCAATTCGCCTAGCAAAGAGGTTTTACTCAAGGATGCCAGGTTTCCAGGCCATGAGGTGGTCAGGAGGAGGCCACCAAGTTGTGCACATGATGTTTAGAAGCTAGCAACTGTATCCTGGCCCAGTTTGGGGTTAAACTGCTTGGGGTGGGTCTTACCTTCCCTTTGCCTCAGCTGGCTTGCTTGAGAGGACTGTTCCCAAGTCCTGGTTAGGACTGTGGAGCGTGCGTGCGTGCGTGCATGCTAGGGAGGGGAGAGCAGCTGGCTGGTGGAGAGGAGAAGGGTGGAGAAGAGCATCAACAGAGAAAAGTGGGATGACTAATCCCTTCCCACCTGGGACCTCCATTTTGCTAATGCTGGTTTCCTGCTCAGCAGTGCCCTCTGACCTCATCCCCCTGCAGGAAGAAGCCTCTCCAGCTTTATCCACTGGGGCTGGTCCCTGGGGAAATGGCAATAGGGCTAGCAGGGCTGGGCCAGGGCCATCTTTCACCTCTTATCCTGATCTGTTGTATTCCCTCCCTAGTACCCCAACTAGTTCTGGGGGTAGGAACTGATGAGGCTATCTATTCCCAGAACACTGGAGGATGAGATTAAAACCCTCCTCGGGGAACAATAGACCACAGTGAGAAGAGATACATTGTTCATGTGCTCCTACTGAATTCCAGATCCCTCTGGCTTCATCAGATCCTAGCTTCCCAGGGGTCTTTAGCTCTCTCTCCCCAGGTGAAGAAGATATGCCCCACCCCCTGGGACCCAAACCCGATTGGATCTTAAGAAATGATCCCGGGATCACAATTTCAAATTGTCATGCCTCTGAGGAACTCCAGCCCAGCAGGACTGACAGAAGTTCAAGCCTCTTGCCTTGGGCAAGGTCACCAGCCGCTGTCCAGGCAGCTTTTCTGCTTTGCTCAAACAACCCCTTTTTCTAGGTTCAGCTCCTGGCTTCTCTGTTGGGTGTATTAAAAAGAAAATAATAACAGCTTCAAGAAAAGCTAATGTTTGGGGCACTTCCTTCATAGCAAACCCTGCCCAGCCAAGCTTGACTAGGCTCAGTCCCTCAATTCACAGATTAGAAGTGGAGCTTCTGCAGGGGCGTGGGACTTGCTTAGGATCCTATAGTCTCTATTCTGCTCTCTCAGAATCTCTTTTTAGTGGTCTGATTTGTGTGCCCAGAAGTTAGAATGTCAGGAGCCTCCCCTACACCGCAGGGAGGCAGAGAGATATTCTTCCAGGGGCTGCCCATAGGGGTGTTAGCCTCAGGTCACTAGAGACTGCAGAGGGGTTTTTGTTGTTTTTTGTCTTTTGAGACTGCGTCTCTCAGTGTAGATCTGGCTGTTCTGGAACTCACTATGTAAACCAAACTGTCCTCAGCTTCACAGAGATCCTCCTGCCACTGGGTCCCCGGTGCTGGAATTACAGGCATGCGCCACCATGGGGCAGTCTTTTTAAACATTTACATTTATGTAGTGTGTGTGAGTATGCATGTACCTGCCATAGCATGCAAGTGTAAGTCAGAGAACATCTTTCAAGAGTGTGTTTTTTTTTTCCTTCATTGTGCGGATCTCTTGAACTGAACTCGGGCCCTTGGTAGCAAAAGCCTTTACTTGCTGGCCCTAAAACCACACATTCCTATCATAGATCTTGCATACGTACAGCCCAGATTAGCTCAGGTCACTCCTTTCCCTTCCCATTGGCCCTGCAGTGGCCCAGAGGGAGCTTAAATTATAGAATTTTAACTGTCATCATTTTTCAAAATGTGCTTGTTTTTATTTGAACAAATGCTTGTAGAATGCTTAGCGCTGGGCTCAGCTCTGAGTGATTTACAAAGGTGAAGCATGCACCGAGCATCTGCAACTATCAGTCTGGAGAAGGTGATGCTTACTGCAAAAAAAAGTCTTAAAAGCACTGAGTGAGATTCTACTCCCAGTGTTTGTTGGAAGGAGAGAACCCTTTTCTGTGTTCCCTGCTGGTCCTGTCACACCAGGGCTCACATGCTTCTGCAGCAAGCAGCCGGAGTCCTGAGTTACCTCTTTTCCTTCAGATTTCCCCCCAGTCTTCCACATTAAACTCAAGGACCAGGTGCTGCTGGAGGGGGAAGCAGCCACCCTGCTCTGCCTACCAGCAGCCTGCCCAGCACCCCGTATCTCCTGGATGAAAGGTAAGTACATTACATCTTCCACAGAGAGCCAAGGGGAGGCAAGAGTTCCTAGTAAAGGTCATAGAAGATGCTAGGCCACAGGGAGGCAGAAGTAAAGGGCAAGGGAGAGAAACCTGGCTTTCCTCAGCTGCCCCCTCCCCCATGCCTTCTTTTCCTCAGATAAGCAATCCCTGAGGTCAGAGCCTTCAGTGGTCACTGTGTCCTGTAAAGATGGACGGCAGCTGCTGAGCATACCCCGGGCTGGCAAGCGGCATGCTGGTCTCTATGAGTGCTCAGCTACCAACGTCTTGGGCAGCATTACAAGCTCCTGTACTGTGTCTGTGGCCCGTGAGTTAAGAGGGCAGGGCCCATGCAATAGGGATGAGGAGTAGGTGGGGTGGAGCTTGCTGAACCTTTGACTGGGGCCTCTTCTTCTCTTTCCAGGCATCCCAGGAAAGCTAGCTCCCCCAGAGGTGCCACAGACCTACCACGATACAGCGCTGGTGCTGTGGAAGCCAGGAGACAGCCGGGCACCTTGCACATACACCCTGGAGCGGCGGGTGGATGGTGAGGGCAAGGCAGGATGGGGGGAAGAAGGAGGCAGCAGATGGCAGGCCAGGGGTTGAGGGAGGGGGCTGCTTGGGAAGGCCATGTCTTCTCTAGATGGAGGCATCTTCTCTGGGCTCTTTAGAGCTAACATGGGTAGTTTCTGTGGCCTTAACCCTCTCTGTGCTGCCTACAGGGGAATCTGTCTGGCACCCTGTAAGCTCAGGCATCCTGGACTGTTACTACAATGTGACACAGCTACCTGTTGGCGTGACTGTGAGGTTCCGGGTGGCCTGTTCTAACCGTGCTGGGCAGGGGCCTTTCAGCAACCCTTCTGAGAAGATCTTCATTAGAGGCATTCAAGGTCAGAGAAAGGTGTAAGGTGGTAATGGCAGAACCCAGGATCTCCCACTCCTTAGAGTATCACAGCTTTGCTGCTAGAACACTCAGTGGTGATTTTCTTTGTCTCAGATTCTTCAGCTCGGCCAGCTGCTGCTCCCCAAGATGCTCCTGTTACCTCAGGGCCAGCCAGGGCCCCACCTCCCGACTCTCCTACCTCACTGGCCCCCACCCCAGCTTTTGCTCCCCCAGGTCCCCAGGCAGCCACCTTCAGTTCCTCGACTTCCGCCATGTCTGCTAGCCAGGCCTTGTCCTCACTCAAGGCTGTGGGTCCACCACCCCCAACCCCTCCACGAAAGCACAGAGGCCTGCTGGCTTCCCAGCCGGTAGAGCCTACCCCACCCACTATCCAGGTCACCCCAACTGAACCCAAGTCTTTGGTTCCAGACACTGGAACCTTGGTCCCAACCTCTTCTCCTCAAGGGGTTAAACCAGTGTCTTCCTCTTCGTCTTTGTATATGGTGACTTCTTTCGTGTCTGCGCCTCCAGCCCCTGAGCCCCCAGCCCCAGAGCCCCCTCCTGAGCCCACCAAGGTGACTGTACGGAGCCTCAGCCCAGCCAAGGAGGCGGTCAGCTCCCCCACACCTGAGATCACCACTCTTCGACAGGGCCCCCCTCAGAAACCCTACACCTTCCTAGAGGAGAAGGCCAGGCAAGCATGGACCGGAAAGGGGAGGTGGGGGAGTAGGTGGGACCCAAGGAACAGTTCCAGAGGCAGAACAGATTGTTCCGGCTGGACTTGGAGAAAGATGCTGAGATGTGGATCTTTAGAGCTATTGAGTCCAGCTAGGTTCTGTTCTGAGTTTGAGCCACGTGCTGCCATTAAATCTTCACAACTGTGAGGGGCAGGCACTGCCTTGTTATCATTACCCTTTTCATAGATGAGGAAACTGAGGTTACGGACTCTTCCATAAGTAGAGAGCCAGTGACTGCTGGGAATCTTTGCTCCTAGCACTGAACTCGGAAGCCTACTGCATCCTTGTCGCCAGGGTCCCTGCTTTCTATTTTAACTCTCACAGTGATAATGCCCACCCTGAGTCTGTGGCATCCCCTCCAAACACACAGGGGCCGATTTGGTGTTGTGCGATCATGCCGGGAGAATGCTACAGGACGAACATTTGTTGCCAAGATCGTGCCGTATGCAGCAGAGGGCAAGCATCGTGTGCTGCAAGAATATGAGGTGCTTCGAACCCTGCACCATGAGCGACTCATGTCCCTGCATGAGGCCTACATCACCCCTCGGTACCTTGTGCTGATTGCAGAGAGCTGTGGCAACCGGGAACTCCTCTGTGGGCTCAGTGACAGGTAGCTGGGTGTCCCTGGGGAATGGACCGGGTAGCAAGAGTTGGGAAAGCTGACTGGAAGATCACCTATTCTATCTCCGCTGCTCCCCACCCTCCTACCCCACCCTAGATTCCGGTATTCAGAAGATGATGTGGCCACCTATGTGGTGCAGCTGCTACAGGGCCTGGACTACCTCCATGGCCACCATGTGCTACACCTGGACATCAAGCCAGACAATCTGCTACTGGCATCTGACAATGCCCTTAAGATTGTAGATTTTGGCAGTGCCCAGCCCTACAACCCTCAGGCTCTGAAGCCCCTTGGCCACCGCACAGGCACTCTGGAGTTCATGGGTGAGAAGACCAGCAGCTGGTCATGGTGGGAAGAACTGCCAGAGAGGCATGCCAGGCTCACCTCCTTCACCCACATATGTACCATTCACTGTACATTAACTGTTATGTAAATAATGAGCAGAGTTTTTTTTCCATTGATCTTTACAATAGCCCTAGAGTTTGGCATAATAGTACTCCCTCTTAACAGATGAGGAGAGGGAGGAACCCTGACGTTAAGTATTCGTCCAATTAGACAGTTACAAATAACTGCAATGGGATTTGCAAAAGCTGGAAAGACAAGAGAATCAATTATGACTGTACAGAGCAGGGGAGACCAGCGTCATTTAGCTACCTGCTAACTGATGTTTATTGTTCTGTTCCTTAGAGTTATTCTACAAGCCACACTTTATAGATGAAACAATGGAGAACCAGGCTAGTTTAGTAAATTGCCCAAGGCCCCATCGTTAGGAGGGGCAGGCTTGGGATTAGAGCCAGCCAGGCTGATTTTAAAGGCTCTTCAACTTGGTGTTGGCCACATGGAACTGATCCAAGGCAGCCTATGAGGCTGTTTCTTAGGTCTTCTGGAACGTCCACCATCCAGGGCCTCAGGTGGCCCACATCTCCTGTCTGCTGACTTAGAAGGCCTGCTGCTCTGATTTTACTCGGGTGTGCTAACCTGGTCATGGTCCTGCTTCTTAAGGCCTCAGAACCCCACCTTCCCTGACCGCCTGCCTCTTGTGGTTCCTCTGCACAAGGAACCTAGGTCAACTTGACTTCTGTCTCCTGTCAGCTCCTGAGATGGTGAAGGGAGACCCCATTGGCTCTGCCACGGACATCTGGGGGGCAGGTGTGCTCACCTACATCATGTGAGTGTCCTGGCCCTGCTCCAGGTCCTTGTTCCCCCCCTCCGCCCTCCGCCTGTTCTAGCTTTCAGCCCGTTTCTGCTCACATGTCCTCCTTCATGGCAGTTTCCCCACCATACAGCCAGTGACAAGGTGGCACTGTCCCTGAATATTGTGTCCCTCCCAGATGCCCTATACTAATGTCTCCTAGGCCTGATAACTGACCATCATTCTAAGGTTGAAACAATAAGAGGAGCATCTGAGACTGCGCCAACCCACCTGTCTTCCACAACAGGCTTAGTGGATACTCCCCATTCTATGAGCCAGACCCCCAGGAAACAGAGGCTCGGATTGTCGGGGGTCGCTTCGATGCCTTCCAGTTGTACCCTAACACATCCCAGAGTGCCACCCTCTTCTTGCGAAAGGTCCTCTCAGTACACCCCTGGTGAGTAGACCCCTACCTGAAGCCCTCCAGTGTTACCTGCCTCTGAAATGCAGACTACCCTGCCTTCATGTGGCCAAAGACTCCCAATTCTGCCATACAGTGTAGCAGCGGCTGCACCTACTGCCATGGTGTCTGCCATTTAAAGCCCGTAACAACTCTGGGTAAGAGAATTGATGTCCCCATTCTAGAGACTGAGAAACTGAGTCCATGTGCTGCCCAGTATTGGTGGGCACATATTGGTGAATCAGGATTGGTAAAGTCCCTGAGGGAGGGCACAGCCTGTCCTCTCTAAGAGTCTCTTAACTGTGACTGGCCTGGCAGGAGCCGGCCCTCATTGCAGGATTGCTTGGCCCACCCATGGTTGCAAGATGCCTACCTGATGAAGCTGCGCCGCCAGACGCTCACCTTCACCACCAACCGGCTCAAGGAATTCCTGGGTGAGCAGCGGCGACGTCGGGCTGAGGCTGCTACCCGTCACAAGGTGCTGCTCCGCTCTTACCCTGGCAGCCCCTAGGTGGCATGGACCACAGCCTGGCCATGGGCATCAACTCGGGTTCCCATTCACGCTGCCAAGGAGGGACATTCCAGAGCCCATGCTGAGCTGGACAGGCCCGGGCTTCAGATACCAGCAGCAGCAGCAACATCTGGCTGGGCTATTACCTCATGGACCTAAGGGGACAAGGCCCTTGGGGCTTCAGCCGGATGATGTCACCCCGGCTACAAGCAGAGCAGGAGACTCACTGGTCAGACTGGGCAAGGCTGGGAACAGAAAGAGGCAAGAAGGAAGAGTAGAGAAGTAGATGCTGGGGAGGGAGAAATCCAAGGAAAGTTCTGGGATGGGGTGGGAGTGGTGTATCTCAGGGAGAACCCCGTAAGGACGTGTCTTGAAGAGGAAGAAGGATCTCGGGGCGTGGGAACAGTTAGCTGGGCATGAGTATAGGGGAGGAGACTGGACACAGGGACAGTACCGGAGCCAGGGCAGAGATATAAAGGAGGGCAGAGAATGGGCTCAGGGGTGGCAGAGCAAGCCAGCAGGTGAATCTTCAGAAAGAGAGAGGGTAAAGACAAAGAGGTGTGGGCCTAAGGTCACGCAAACTGGTCTCCTGTCTCAGCGGATGCAGTTCTGGGCCCTTTACACTGGCCCAAGGACGTCCCCATGCTCCTCCATGGCCTTTGCCCGTCCTCCTATTTGTATTTATTTATTTATTGCCTTTTATGGAGTTTCCTTTACATCCAATCCCTGTTGCCCATGTTGTCCTGACCATCCCCTTAGCCATCCAGCTGTCTGTGCGGCTCTCTGTCTGTCTGTCACAAAGAGAATAAAAACGGCAAGCCGCGAGAGTTTTGTGTGGTCTCTGGGTGGGAATGGGGAGGCTGGTGGTTTAGAGTGAGTCCTGAGTGCAGTTTAGTCTTCTCTAGGCAATGGCACTGCTTCAGGGCTACAGAGGGTATGTCAGTGAGCGCCTTGGGACCTTACAATACCTCCCTTTTTATTTCTAGAAGGGAGACTATAGTCACCTACTGAATTCCCATAGCCACCCTCTATTTAGATCCCAACGACTCACCTCTGTTCCTATGTTTCCTTTTTGTAACTTGAAGATTGCTGGGCTCTGGAATGGGCCAGTCACATCCTTGGTCTATTTCAGCCTCCTTTACTTTTGCTGTTCCCCAGGACCAGGGAGAGATGAGTTTCATCTCAATAATTGGTTAAAAGAGATGATGCGAAGATCTGTAGGAGTTAGGAGGGACCCTGACCCCTGATTACAACATAGATCCAAATGCAAGATCAGCTGTGAGTGCTCAAGGCGGCCATGTCCAGCATTTCCCTAGGGTCGACATTAGGCTAGAGTTAATTATAGACTCCATGGCAAGTTAGGAGTCTTCCTGGATTGTGATTGGACACACCTGTGCAGCACCCAAGAATGGTCACTGGGTCCCAGAAATGAGCTTCCTAAATCTGAGGTAGAGAAAAGAGGGATGCAGGGTTTCTGTGCCCTGCTTTAAAGCTCTAGTCTTAGCAAAATGAAAAGAACAAATGTCTGACTGTAAACAGAGAATGTTGCCATTGGTTTGAGGACCCCTTGACTCAAGCTCCAATAGACATTTTGATTTCCCAGGACATCAGCAAAGAGGCAGGGCTCATCATCACAAAATAAGACGATATTAGAACCAGTGGGAAGGGGTGAGCAAGACACCTTGCCCACCCATCATTTCAGCTATGAAGATTAACAGTTTGCCCGCGAGGATCTCCAACCCCCTACATGCTGCAAATGCTTTCATATAAAAAAATGAGGTGCCTGAACTCATATCTTGATACATGGTAAAAATTCCTCTCCCGTCCGCCTTTGATCTACAGTTCCCTTCCTATCTCCATTGGAAATGGCATATGGACTGCTTATTCCAAACCCGGAGGAGCAAAGAGAATTTATGTCAGCAGAATGGTGTCAAAATTGTTCTGATCAAAAGGTGACAATGCCCCACACCTGAGTTAGTACTTATAATGAGTGGAGACAATGCTGCTACTTGGTGCCCTACCCTGCACAGACTGAACGCCACTCAAGCCCTTGAGAGATGATCTTTTACCACAGGCAGTCTGATGCCCCTGTGCACCAGTTTATACCCCTAAAGGACTTTGGGAGACCCAGGTGTTGAGGAGTCAATTATAGAACTAATCTTCCAGAGTAGTACTGACCAGTTAGATCCTATTCTGTCACAAAGGGGGAAGTGAGGCCAGGGTGATGGCTGCTGTTCTCAAGAGTCTTTCCTGCACCCCCTTGGTTTACTTCATCTAACCACCAGGGGGCATGGTATCAAAAGGACTTTTGGGTAAGTGTGGCTTTAAAGGTAAGGTGATTCCTATTGGTTTTGACAGCCATGTGGTCCTTTTACTATTAGCTGTATGGACTATAAAGTTCAAGGCTACTCTGGCTGTATTTAAAGATACTTCCACAAACACCTATATCCCTTTACCTTACAGTGTCAGGAAAGGGTCATATTATATGACTGCCTGGAGGCTGAAATAAGTATAAAGCCATGTCTCCTATTTGCCACATCAGGTTCCCCTGGGAATGGGATCAATCTCCCTCATCCTGAAAAGGGATGGGCCATATCCAGCTGTTCAGTGCGGGAATCCTAGGGCTAAATAAGAAGCCCACTTGGGCCAGTGGGGTGGGTGGGGGCTAAGTTTCCTGGGAAGACTGAGGGCAAACATGCCAAACAAGACAAAGAAAGAATGTATGAAACCAGAGCCTGGTACTGCTTACCTGCCTGAACCCTGCTGTGACATCTAGGAAGGTGACCTACGAACAACTCAGCTAGCCAACTGGTCAACCCCTATAGGATGAGTCCATTCCCAAGAGATGCTTCAGATAGTCCCATCCCAGGCGGTTATTTTCCTGGAGTAGGGAGTGGATTGAAAACCACTGGCTCAGTCTGGACCTCTGTGTTTGTTTCTATTATTCTTCAGGTGTCCAAACCAGTTAGTTCCTGTGTACGTGTGGGAGAGAACAAAATAGATAAAACCCAATAAACAACAACAACACCAAAACAAACAACCCAGCTACCTCACCTCCAGGGTGTTACTCTGGACATCAATAACCCCCAGGTCCAGAATACCACCACCTGCATCCAGGCCTCCTACAGGGGCCACAGATGAAGGAGTCCAGAGCCGAGGAGAGGAAGGCTGTAGTTATAGTGTGTGCTACTAATCACAGGGCTTGGGGGAAAGTTGCTATAGTGTGCTGATGGCAAGAGAGGATCATTTTAAAAAAGGAACAGTCCAGGGGTACCCTTCTTTCTTTCTTTTTTTTTAAACAACTTTTATTTATTTGCTTTGGTGTTTGCCTGGAACTGGAACTACAGACAGTTGTTAGCTGCCATGTGGGTGCTGGGAATTGAACCCTGGTCCTTTGGAAGAGCAATCAGTGCTCTTAACCACTGAGTCATCTCTCCAGCCCCAGTACCCCTCTTTCTATCTAGCCCAATTTCCAGGTTAGGTAACTAGTGGGTCATGGAGAAGGGGCAGAGATGGTGTGTTGGCAGACTGAGCGGGAAGCCGGACTCAGGATTATTATGGGAGCTCTGAGTATTGACCGGCTTGGGGTGGTGATGGTAGTGGTGTAGGTTTCAGAAGGACCTGAGGGAGAAGGGCCTGCCCTGGGTTTTGGAGACACTGAAGGATATAGTGCAAACTCAGCCAAGCTGACCTGCTGAATTTAGGCTATTTCAGATCTGTTTATCCCCTGGAGTGAGGATGCAAGGAGCTGCAAGATGTGGTAGCTCGGGGTAGGGGGAGGTTGGGGGGTGGGGGTGGGGGGGTGGAGCTGGCCTACCTGGACCAGTATAGCATCAATGTAGGCAGTCCCTTCTGACAATGCTCAGATTCCATATACATGCCTGTGGAAGGTACAGGTGTCATAGGCCAAAACAGCGCCCTCTCGTGGGAATCCACGGTAGTAGGGTCCAGGCTAGCACACCTTTGTAGCTTGGCCTAGTCCAGACAGAATAACGAGGAGGCCATCCTCTGCACTGCCTGGAAGGCATGTCAGTCCTAGCAGTTTCTACTTCAGGACCTGGTTCCACTCAGACTGAGAAGTCAGCTGCGGGCTCCCACCATACCACTCTAGGGCCCAAGGTCATAGAGTGAGCCAAGATTTAAAATACAGTTTTCTGGCTCCCAATCCAGGATACTTTACTGTCTCTGAAGTACTGTGAGAGCTGTATCTCTTTTGATCTTCTATGGGACCCAGAGAAGGAGGGACAGGGCTAAGCCCTGTTTAATAGCTACAGTTTTAAAACCTTAGAGATGGGGCTGGAGAGATGGCTCAGAGGTTAAGAGCACTGACTGTTCTTCCAGAGGTCCTGAGTTCAATTCCCAGAAACCACATGGCGGCTCACAACCATCTATGATGACATCTGGTGCCCTCTTCTGTATACTGTATACATAATAAATAAATCTTTAAAAAAAAAAAACTCTTAGAGACTAGTCATTTGTCCAATATCATACTGTGAATTCAAATGCACATTTGGGCCAGATATTAGTTGCAGAGGTGATGCTCTTAACCTATCTCGCCTTTAGGTCCCTTACTGGTGGGATTTCCCTGTTCTTTATTTGGTCCTAAGATTCAAAAGGGACTGTTAAGCCCAGATCACAGGGTCCCCCAAAAGACCAACAAGGAGTCCAAATCTGTATGTAAAAGCAGAGCATTTATTCAAGCTCAAGCTAGGGCTGTTCCTCTGTCCAATGCAGCAGTTAGAGGCTCTGATTACACTAATGCGCAGACACCACAGTAGGGAAAAGGGGCCAGCCAAAGAAACCCATCCTAGCCCTGAACCCAGAGCCAGTGAAAGAAACCCACCTTGGATCTAAGAGCTGAACCAGTAAAAGAAATACTTTATCCCTAAACCCAGAACCAAAGAAATGTGCCCTGACTCTGAAATCAGCACCAAAGAAACACATGTTGGCCCTAGAATCAGAGCCAGTGACAGAAATATGCTCTGGCCCTGAAATCAGAACCTCAAAGCTCAAAAGAGCCAGTGAACGAAATATTTTGATCCTGAAACCAAAACCAAACCAGGGATTGAAAAATCTGACCAATCCCCACCTTGTAAATCTCCCTAGAGAGCTCCGCCCCCAAGAAGCCCTATATAAATCCTGCTCCTGCTGCCCTTTCTCTGCTGTCTTCTCCCCATCCCAGGCTGAGGCAGCCACTCTCCTGGATCCTTTCCACCCAATAAATCTCTTGAATGAGGTTTGGGTGCCGACCTTCTTCTTTGGCCAGAGCAGCAATGGAGCCTGGATGAAGCAGTAACACTCTCCCTGCCTAGGGAACCTTCCCTGGCAGAGCAAAATTGTTACATTCTCTGAACAGAGAGGAGCAGAAAGAAAGCAAAGCTGCTACCTTTGCTTACTGTAGCCTGTGGTGTTCATTGATTCCCGACTGCCAGAATATTTTTTGTTTCGAGCTGTAGTGCTCAGTATGCCTGGGCTCCTGACTGTCAGGATCTCTTTCCATCTGAGCTGTACAAACACCTATAGTAACACTGCCCGCCCAGATACTGGGCTAGCCTCCTCTGGATGTTTGCCAGATGAAGGACAGAGAGAGCATCAAAAACAACAGGGAAGGGCTGGGATGATCTACAGGAAAAGCAGGGCCTGGTAGGTACAGTTTCCAGAAATCTTGCAGAAGGATGAGGGTCAGTGGGCTACAAAGAACAGAGCATTCTAATTAACGGGGCTCACTACGCGGGTAAATTGACCCACAACTCCACTTTTCATCTCTCCACACCTTCCCCAGGGTGTTGAAATTGGCACCAACACCACCACGTGGACCATTCATTCGCAGGAGTTTAAAATGGACCCGAGTTTAAAAGGGACCGTGCCAGCCTTGGGGTCGGTGAGAACCAAGCACTCCTCTGTCTTGCTTAATTACAAGTGCTTTCTTTCTGACCCTTCGAGTCTTTTCCTGGTTTTTTTTTTTTTTTTTTTTTTTTTTTTTTTTTTTTTTTTTTTTTTTTTTTTTTTTTTTTTTGTTTGTTTTTGCTGTTGCCATTTACTCCCTCATCCCCGCCCCATACTTATTCTAAGACCCACAAGCC
>PVIH01003497.1:26516-159756 GCA_004025045.1 Sigmodon hispidus
TTTTTTTTTTTTTTTTTTTTTTTTTTTTTTTTTTTTTTTTTTTTTTTTTTTTTTTTTTGCTCAGTCTAGGTAAAGCCTCTCCGGGCTGTAGGTGTCCCAGCCCCTGCCCCTTCCAAAGATGGACACACCCCTTTCGCATCTAGTCGGGCTTCTCCAGTGAGCTAATTCCCTGGGGTCCCTGAGCCCGTACTGGGAAAGCTTAGGTCTCAATATTAGTTTTCATGCCTAATTTCTTTGCCTCCACCTCCGCCTCTCTCTCTTCTCATTTACGCCCGCCTCTCGATCCTTTGACCAAACTCCCAAGTTTCCAGCACACTTCCCAACTGTCTAATAAAGTTGAAGAGAGGACTTCTTCAAAACTACAATTCCCAGCATCCCCCGTGAGGGAAGCTCTCGCGAGTTGTAAGGAGCCACGTACGCGGAAGGAGCAAGCTGTAGCGGGCGGCAGAGCCGGCATAAAGGGGAGCTAGTGGTAAAAGGACCTGCACGGTGGAAGGGTGGCGGGCAGGATAGGGGTAGGGAACGGACCCCAGACGTAGGGATGGCTCGGAGGTCCTGTCCTGCTTCCCTCGTGTCCAGGCTTGCATTGGTTCCTTAGCCCTTGGCGACGAGAAACTAACGTCTATTGGCTAGACTCAGTTTTGGGGTCCAGGGGGTCAGCAACCAATCCTCGGAATCCAGAGATTTGGCACCAGTCGCCAGTACGGGCACTGCTGGAGCTTGTAAGCTCAGTGATTGGCATGTCAAGGGAACCCGTCCTTTGATCCAAGCTTTAGCACATGCAGGTAGTCGTAGGATTCACATTCAGCACCTAGAGGTGTTAGCACTGGTGCTCATCAAATGCAGATTGGTGTCAGTTATTGTTAGTTCTGTGTGTTGCAATTTGTACTGTGAGATCTGAGTGTAATTCTTCTGTTGGCGTTTGAGGTTTAGGTAGCAATCTTCATCATGCTCAAAGCTGTGATCCTCATTGGAGGCCCTCAAAAGGGTGAGGAGCTGGGGTGGGGAGGGGGTAGGCTGGGGCGGTATGTGGTATTGAGACAGAAGGAAGTGGGAGGCTAAAATATTCTCTCCTCTCTTAGGGACTCGCTTCAGGCCTTTGTCTTTTGAGGTGCCCAAACCACTGTTTCCTGTGGCGGGTGTCCCTATGATCCAGCACCATATAGAAGCCTGTGCCCAGGTAACCCTATAGGTTCACCTCTTACACTACACTCCGTGCTCATCTCTTTCATGCAGTGTGTCTTCTCTTTCCCAGCCATGATCTTTTCCCACCAAGTATACCTCCCAGGGCTGTCATTCACAGATGTCTATGCAAATGGCATAGTGCAGCTAACTCTGTTGACTTCCCTATTCTTAATGCTTACATTTCACATTTAGTTTTATAATATGGAATGTGAATTTAGGCAGGAATCTTTTTTAAAAATTTTATTTATTAATTATGTATACAGAGTTCTGCCTGCATGTATGTCTGCAGGCCAGAAGAGGGTACCAAATCTCATCATAGATGGTTGTAAGCCGCCACGTGGTTAATGAGAATTGAACTCAAGACCTTTGGAAGAGCAGACACTGCTCTTAACCTCTGAGCCATCTCTCCAGCCCCAGGCAGGAATCTTAAAAGATCATTTAGAGCCATGGCACGTTTTTGTTTTTGTTTTTGTTTTTGTTTTGTTTTTTTTTAATTAAATATAGAGCCCATGCTGAAACTCCTTTTGTTTATTGCTTTGTTATTAGGATAGGTGAGGTATGAGTTTGAGTCCAGTCTCCCTGCTTTGACCCAGAGCATGCAAAACTTTTACCTTCTTTGAGCTCTGGTGTGCATCCTACCCCCTTATAAAGTAGAGATCAGAGCTCCTTTGTGGAGTGGCAAAGCTGTAAAGTGCCCAATTCAATGCAGACCGTTGATATAACCTCATCTCATGCTGGCATCAAACTCAGAATATATAAAATGGGAAATGGCTCAGTTGGTACAGTGCTGGCTTGCAGAAACATGACCCAGGTTTGACCCCCATCACCCTTTAAAGAGCCAGTCATGGTGATGGACACTAGTAATCTCAGCACTGAGGAGGTAGAGACAGGCAGGTGGCTGGGACTTAATGGCCAGCCAGTCTACCCTAATCATTAGGTTCTAGACCCCAATGAGAGACCTTGACTCAAAAACTCAAGGTGGATTGCCCTGAAGAAAGACCCAAGATTGACCTTTGACCTTCAGGTGGATACATACACATGGGCATATGTACCTACATATGCATGCACATACATACATGAGCTGCAGATATAGCTCAGAGATAGAGCACTTTTCTGGTATGTGCGAGGTCGTGGGTTCAGTCCCCAGTACTGAGAGAGAAAGAGGGGATCCTGGAGAAGGGAAAGTGGAAGAGATGGCTGGATTATCCTTTAATGTAGCTTGGTAGACAAAGTCATTCTTAGAGTGGGTTCCAGTTCAGGTGCATGAGAGAATACAAATGTATAAAAGGAAAGATCTGGGCTGGAAGTTCTAACATCTACATTGTTCGAAGGGAAAGCAAGCCAGAATAATAGATTACTCAAGATAACCTAGCTGAAGCTGAACTTATATTCTCTGGACTTCTGGACCAGATCTTCCCAATTCCCATTAGGAGTTTCTCTCTCAACCTCTTCTGTTGTTCTAGGTCCCTGGGATGCAGGAGATTCTGCTCATTGGCTTCTACCAACCTGATGAGGCTCTCACCCAGTTCCTAGAAACTGCCCAGCAGGAGTTTAACCTTCCTGTCAGGTGTGTGAACAAACATAGATATGTCTGAGGCTTGAAGTTCTTAGGAATGGATTGACTCAGTATTTGCCAGGATTCACCCCATACCCAAAGGATTCTTATTTGGGGCATCAGAATTGCTTAATATGAGGTTTTTCTTCAGGCCTTGGCCAGAAGTACTTCTGACAAGGACAGAGGTATTGGGGGGGGGGGTGTCAGGTGCCTTGGGTTCGGTGTCTCACTGAGTTGACTGGGGTTTCTGGGGACAGGTACCTGCAGGAATTTGCTCCCCTTGGCACAGGGGGTGGTCTCTACCATTTTCGGGACCAGATCCTGGCTGGGGCACCTGAGGCTTTCTTCGTACTCAATGCTGATGTCTGCTCTGACTTCCCCTTGGGGGCTATGTTGGATGCTCACAGACGCCAACGCCACCCTTTCTTACTGCTCGGCACCACCGTGAGAGGGCTGGGAGGAGGCTGAAGGCTCTAGAGAGGCTGGGGTCACTCTAGGTCTTGGAGGAGTAGGAATGGGTGGGTGTTGGGGATGGAGATGCACTACCCCAATTGGAATGGAGGTGTCATTGGTGACCCTGAGTCCTTTGGTTGCTGGGAAGTGGGGGGGGGAGAGCGGCTGTCAGCTCTTGACTCTGCTGAAGGCCTGTCAATGTCAGAGCTGCGTGCCAGGTGCTAGAGGGGAAGGAAGGGAAGGAGAGAAGACAGCCTTGGCTGCCCTAGAGCAGGCAGGTCACTGTCTTCCATGTGTCTGTCTTTCAGGCTAACAGGACACAATCCCTCAACTACGGCTGCATTGTTGAGAATCCACAGACACATGAGGTGAGAATGGAAGACGGGCTGGGTACCACTCTGTAAGACCAGCCCCGCTGGGTACCACTCTGTAAGACCAGCCCCATACCCTACCCCTCTAGAGAGTGTTGAGAAGACTAAGGTGGGGCTGTCATGTGCGCCATCACCCCCTGCCCTTCCCCGGTGAATTATCTCGTAACCCTTTAAGAGAGAACGGCAGAGGAAGGGATGCCAGCTCGTTTCTGTGGGTGTGATGTTTTAATAGTTTTATGCATGGAGCATGTGGAATACAGAAGAGAGGCCCAGCAATAGCCCGAGGTGGGGCGGGGCTTCCTTCAGGAGCAGGGTGAGCTGAGTTTAGCTTGAAGACGTGAAAGAGACTGAAGATTTTGCAGGCAGAGAGAACGGTTTGTGCAGAGACAGGCAGGAAGCGCATGGTGCTCCATAATTATTGAGGTGGAAACATACATATACTATACATAAGATATCCATGTGACATACACGTGTGTGCATACGTACATATGATGTTTTGAGGCAGGCACCTGCCAGACATGAGAGAAACAGAACCACAGAGTACATTCTCCACCTCTCAGGAAGCCTCAGTCTAGCAGGAAAAAGAGTCCGAAGCCAGTCCTTAGAAAGGACACGGTGGCCGGGGTGACGCATGACCTGAGGTCAGGGGTGACGGGGCCAGAATAGCTAAGTGGAGCTGACAGAAAAGGGCTGAGGAATGACAGGGACAACTGGGTTTCATAAGATGGGGTCTCCAAAGGAAGAGGTGGGATGCTCCTGTGATGCCAGGGGTGAGGGAGGGTAGAGCTGGGAACCTCTTCGGATATAAAGTCAGGTTGGGGCAAGGTGTGAGCCACCCTTTGGGAAGTCATCTCTGTCTGGAAATGAGAGTCTGAGAGTGTGTTGGTGGTGGTCTGCTGTCCACTATGAATTCTGTCTTCACTTCCTTAGGTCCTGCACTATGTGGAGAAACCTAGTACCTTTATCAGTGACATCATCAACTGTGGCATCTACCTTTTCTCCCCAGAAGCCCTGAAGCCTCTTCGGGATGTTTTCCAGCGTAATCAGCAGGATAGGCAACTGTGAGACAGGCTTCATGACCCTGTGACCCAAACCCAGACATCCCAGACCCGTGCCCCTGGCAGGCTCTGCAGGTTCCATGTCGTCCTGCTCACCCTCTCCCCACCCTTTCCACTGTCATCTCTAGCTGGTCTCCCTGAGCCCCTCCCCTTCCAACCTCATTCTGTCCCTCTTCCAATACATCCCAGCTCCTCCTCTGTCCCCGCCTGCCCAGTCCCCTTCTGGTCCATTTCTCTCCAGCCCTGGGTATCCCCGAGACATCTTTCAGAACAGACGGCCACACACACTTGGGTGCACATGTGCTCAAGTGCAGACACACGCGCACCCATGCACACACACACATACACACACACACACACACACACTTGGGTGCACATGTGCTCAGGTGCAGACACACGCGCACCCATGCACACACACACACACACACACACACACACACACACACACACACACACACTCAGGCTGCCCAGAGCCCTGCTTGTTCATGTGTGGTTTGTCCTTCCAAAACCTGAAAGCTGGTTACTAAGCCGCCCCCCGCCCCAGCTCCTATCTCACGCATCATTCATTTGCTGACAACCATTTCTCACTCCGCCATATCTCTGCTTCTCTCCATCTCTCCTGGTTTCTCTGTCTCTGTTTCCGCTGAGCTGGCATCTCTATCATCTCTTTTCCCTCTCTCTCTGTGACTGTCTCTGCCCTCACCAGCTGCCTTGCTCTGGGGTGAGTTTTTTTGTTTTTTTTTTTTTTTGTGACATCCAGTGAGGGAGGGTGACTAGACTGGAGAATGGGGGGGGGAAGGTTGGCATGGGCGGGGATGGGAGGAGTGTGGTCTAGGCCTGAGGCCTTCCCGTGAAAGCAGTCTATCAAGGGTAGTAGAAGAGGTGCCTGGGATTTGGATAGACCTTGAGAAAGGAGCCAGGCTAGAGGAAGGCCTGAAGAGGTGGCGAAAACCCCTTCAGTGCCTTCCTGGAGAGACCCCGTATTCAGTCTCAGCTAGGGAACTGATGTCTCATGTTCTTTCCTGGCCAGAGAGGAATCTCCAGGGTCTTGGCCTGGGGCAGGGACCATCCGACTGGAGCAGGATGTGTTCTCAGCGCTGGCCGGGCAGGGCCAAATCTACGTGCACCTCACCGAGGGGATCTGGAGTCAGATCAAGTCTGCAGGGTATGTGGCAGCTGGGGAGATGCCTGGGCCTCTGACCTTGAGGCTTTAATAAGAGTGTGACATTGAGATGTTCGGCACAAGCCCTGCTGGACCCCGAGTGCCTCACCCCCTTGTTTGGTCCCTAGCTCAGCCCTTTATGCCTCCCGTCTCTATCTGAGCCGATACCAGATCACTCACCCAGAGCGCCTAGCCAAGCACACTCCAGGGGGCCCGCGAATCAGAGGTACCCACCCCATCCCATTATTCCCCCATGCCCTTGGAGTCTGCATTCTTCACCTCAGGTGGGAAGGGAAGATTCAATCTCTGCCCCCTCCCTGTCCAGATGTGTTTGGGGGTACCTACCCCCCAGGTTATTTCTTCTGCTTCTAGGAAATGTTTACATCCATCCAACTGCTAAAGTGGCCCCATCAGCTGTGGTAAGATCTGGCCCCAACCTCAGGGAAAAGCTGTTTGGATTGTTGGGGATACCCAGGGACTGAGCTCAGATGCTGGTCTGTCTCTCTGCTTTGGGGCACCTGTTGTGTGGCTTTGAGCATCCCCACATCCCTCCACTCTTACCAGTATGATGGTCCTCTCCACAGCTGGGCCCCAATGTCTCCATTGGGAAGGGGGTGACTTTGGGCGAGGGCGTGCGTCTACGAGAGAGCATTGTCCTCCACGGAGCCACTTTGCAGGTAGGAACCAGGCACACAGAATGTGTGGTACCCAAAAAGCTGAGGGGGAGGGCCCAGGTATGTCTTCCTGGCTAGAAGGGTGAGCCCCACCCCCAGGCTCTCTTGTGTCTGCCTCCCACTCCACTCACTTTGAACCATTCTGTTTGACAGGAGCACACCTGTGTCCTTCATAGCATTGTGGGCTGGGGGAGCACTGTGGGACGCTGGGCCCGGGTAGAGGGGACTCCCAATGACCCCAATCCCAATGACCCCCGAGCTCGCATGGACAGTGAGAGCCTCTTCAAGGATGGGAAGCTACTTCCTGCCATTACTATCCTGGGTATGGTTTGTAAAGGATTAGGGGTAAGGGTTGGGAAACTCCATAGGTGACATCTTGTGCATATGGTGTGTGTGTGTGTGTGTGTGTGTGTGTGTGCGCGCGCGCGCGCGCACACACGTCCCTGCCATGTGCCCAGCCCGAATGAGTCACCGGGGGATGATTCCAGGGGCACAGAAGGGCAGGGAGGGCTCCCTCTTGATGGACTGGCCATGGCCCAGATGCCTGCCCATCACCTTCATGACCTGCTCCTGGTGCCCTCGCCCATGCTTCAGGCTGCCGTGTCCGGATCCCTGCCGAGGTGCTCATCTTGAACTCGATTGTTCTGCCACACAAGGAGCTGAGCCGAAGCTTCACCAACCAAATCATTTTGTGAGGGTGCTGCACAGAGACACCCACCCCCCCAGGACTCCTGCACATTCTCCTTTGGGCCGATGCCTGCCTAGCCAGCTCTGTCCAGAAAGGATCTGAGGAAACCAGGCATAATCTTCCCTTGCAGAGCCACGTGGGTGGCCAGGGATGTCTGGTCCTCCCTCCCCACTCCCAAATAAACCCCTGTGAACCTTGGAGCCAGCTTGGACTCCGCTTGTGCCTGGGCTGGGGGCGGGGGGGGGGGGTACTGGAGGGGCAGCTGAGTCAGGCCCCCCCCCACATTAGCATTTAAATTGGAGTCGTTGCTGCTGGCTCATGAATAATGAATCCAGAGTCTTGGTAAATCTCCCCCTCCTTCAGCCTTCTACACTAACTGCCTTAGGGGAAGGCCCTCCAGGCTCCCTGGTCTGCTGCTGGCCCCTGACCTTCACCCTGGTAGCCTGCCTCCCTATAGAACACTGAGAGTGTGCTGAAGGATTTCTGTGGGCACACTGGCTGGGAGGCTTGGGCCCAGGCTGAACACCCAGCATTCTGCTCTCCTCTGCTCCTGCCAAGACCCAGCCCCGGCCTGTTTAACGCTTTGCCAGCTCCATCTGCTCCCAGGATGGCTTTGGGGAGTTGAGGGTTTTGCTCCTACCCAGGAGTCTTCCATGATCTGTCTCCCACTCCTCTGGCAGAGGTCTCTCTGGTCCAGGAGATGCCCTGTTACCTTTGGCAGCCTGATTCTTCTGGCAGGTCATAGCCCTGCTCTTCACACATCTCTCGTGTTTGCCCATGACCCCAGTGTGCCCCTTTTGGCACCCCCCTTCCCACAGCTGTGGGTGCTGAGTTTAGTTGCCAGATGAGCTGGTAATGATCGTAATCTGCTAATTGAGAGGAATCTAATTACCCGAAGAGAATGGGGGGTAGCGTTTGGGTGGGAGGCAGGAGGGGGTCCTGGCAGCTAGCTTGGGTGGTAGGCAGCAGGGTGTCGGGGCTTCATCATCACCGGGGTCTGGGCCAGAGCCCAGGATATCAGCTTCCTAGGCAGGCAGTTAGAAAGATGTATGGGAGCTAGACCAGGGTTGACCTGGGGACCAGCCTAAATATGACCTCTCAGGTCCTGAGGGATGGGAGGTAGCCGTGGGAGGTGGTCCAGGCAGGGTCTTAGCAATTCTAACCTGTAACCTGCTTCTCCACAGCCCCTTACCATGGTTTCTTCCCAACTGCCTCCAGCTGAGACCCATCATCAGCATCAGCAGAGCTGCAGACCCACTCAGCTTGGGGTCACCTCCCTAAGGAAGGGGCTAGGAGAGGGTTGGACCACAGGGCCAGGCTCTGGGTCTGTTTCTTCTCCTCCCCCTATCCTGACCCTTCTGTTCCAAGTGGTTGGCAGAGGCCATGGCAGCTCCATCATAAATATGATAATTTAATTATTTTCTCAGCAAAACACCGTGAAATCCAATAAGTCTGTGTCAGGCCCTGGCCCCCGGGACCCCCTCCTAGACCCAGAGGGGGTGGAGGCGTAATGGCAAGAGACACTGGAAGGGGAAAGGGTCAGTGTTTGAAGGTGGGATGGGGTGGGGAAGCTGAGCCCTTCAAAACATTTTTCAGGCTCAGGGGGTCACATGGTGCAAAGTATCTTAAGGGTGAGGGACGATGCCCCCCACTTGTCCCAGCACTGGGAGGAGCCAGAGCCCATCTGTCTATGCAGGCAGCACACACCCCATGATGTGGGAGCACTCTGCCTCAAGAGGTAGCAGGGAAACCCCTTGTCTGCTACGCTGGGACCCTGCACCCAACCTTGGTCTCAGGGAGGTATAGGTGTACTGGCTCAGAGGTGGGTTTGAGAAGGGAGAAACCAGAAGGAACTTGGGTGGGAAGTTGGAGGGGGTGAGCAGGGGGAGGGATGCGGGGGAGGGGTGTGCTCCTGCCATTAGAGCTTTTTTTTTTTTTTTTTTTTTTTTCTCCCAGTTTCCATAAAAAGATTATTCTGTAAAATCAGTGAAGGGGAGCGAGCTGGGGCCGAGGTGGGGGGGAGTGGTTTGGTCCCTGGCATCAAACTAGATGGGGCGACAGGGGAGGAGAGCTGAAGACACAGACTGAGTATGGATTTGGATGGGCTTCAGGAGCCACCAAAACAGGGCGAGCCAAGAACATTGGGGGGTGGGGGGAGCTGGCCAGAATGGGCTGGGGGAGGCAGTGTCCTCCCTCACTTAAGACCTTTTGCTAGGGTTGCCCAGGGTCCACTCCTCCCTCTAAGTCTCTCCCCCTGGCACTTAGCAGCCATTATGGGGGAGCAGATTGCAGCCCCCTCCCCCCTCTCTGGGAAGCAGGCACAGCTGGGGCCCGCCACATCTGCCGCATCAGCACGGAACACAGCTGGGTGTGCCATGCTCCCCAAAACACAAAGAGGGCGGGAAACCAGAGAGAGCCCAGACCCCTGAGACAGACACACTGACACCTCTGCCAACAGACACTCCTCAAAGCGAAGCAACACCCACCAACACACCACGCTCCCGCGTGTGCAGAGACTGAGAACTGGCAAACACGCAATTACCCAGCCCCGCCTGCCACCCCCGCTCCCCTCTCTTTCCCTTCCTTTCCCCTAAAAGCCTGCCTTCTGTCACCAAGGCCATCTCTGAATTGTTCTAGGCTAGCTCTGGGGGAGCAGGGGGTTTCACTAGCACCAAGAACACCTTCTAGTAGGTAAAGGATAGTTGGGGATGCCTCGGGGGCTCATCTTGGAAAGCAATTTATCCTTCTTCCAAGATTGTACCCTCCCCGTAAGGAGGCCTGCCGCTAGACAGGTGGGCTCTCCATGCCAGTGGACTGCCAATGACCTCTTGTGGCTCGCTCGCCTGTGTTCCACCGGCCACCGCAAGGAGGCGCTGTGCGCTCTCAGTATCTCCAGACCTGTTCTGAGCAGCTCCTGGGGCCAGCCTCTGCCAACCCTATTATCCCCATAGTTCTCTACCGTCCTCAGCTCATCGCTTGGCTTAGCTCTGCCACCCCGGGCATGTGTAGGGTGTAGGATTCTGTCCATGACAGGGGAAGTCAGTCCTCCTTCCCAGAACGGATGATCAAGAGTTTCTTCTTTCTCCTTTCCTAGTTAATAGCCCCTGATTAAACCTGCCTCCTCAAAGATCTCATTTTCCTGCTCCGCTCCTTGGCCGGGTGTCTTGCCCTTAACTCTCTCCTCCCTGCCCCCTCCCATCATCCCACACGGCCCTCCCCCCCACCATGCCCCTCAGAGCTTTAATCCCTCCTGCTGCCTCGCCGCCTTATCTACTCCCAACAGCTTTCGCTGCTGCAAAGCTCTCTCCCCCTCCTTCTCAGGATCTTCTCTCTCTCCTTCTCTCTTTGCTCTCTGACCAGCGCCCCCTCCTGTCTAGCCTCTCCATCACTCAGACCCCCATCTCGGGGCTCCCTGGCTGACACCAGATCGGTGCCTCGTGGCCCTTTGCCCTCTCTACAGCCTCAGCTCATGGGGTCTGTAGGATGTCCGCCTAATTCCACTTTCCCTCTCCACTGACCCCTCAAACTTTGTCACTCTCTGGCCACTCAGGATTTATATCTTTCTTCTTCCTGGCTTCCCTTTCCACGGCCTTTCTCTAGTTCTTCCAGATTCCTCGAATCTTGAACCCCAATCTCTCCATTCCTGGTGATCAACGACCTCTGTTCGAGAGTACCCACATAGGAATAGATGGTGTGAGCGAAAGACAGAGGAGCATGTGCTTTCCTGGGACAGCCCAGCGAGGACCTTGCGAGGGTGCAGGAGTAACTGTGCAATGGGGGCAGGGTCTGACGGTGGGACGCTAACCCTCTTCAGTTGTCTCAGATCACGTCCGGGCCTCCCCATCCCCCTTCGCCGGGACTCTCATTAACCGCTTCTCCTGCCTCGTCCGTGGCATAAATAACCCAGATAAATCAGCCGCCGTCCGCCCCCCGCCCCTCGGCCCCCGCACAGCCCGTTTGTCACCGCTGCTCGTTCACCAGCCAGGCCTAGCCCGGCCAGCATCATCCCCCCCCCTCCATCCTTGCCCCTTCCCGCCCACGTCTGTCCCACACTGGCTTCCCACCCCCTGGTCAGCACCAGGTCCAGGTTTCTAAGCTGGGGCGGGTGGCAAGGACGTGTCCCTGGGGATCAAGGGGTTGGGGATTCGATCTATGAATGCTCCTTAAGAGTTCAAAGGTTGTGTAGTTTATGAATAGAGCCAGCCAGCCACAGAAGCCTACAAATGACAGGAAGGAGCAGAAATGGCTTCCTTTGGGGGTGTCCATGAGCTGTGAAGAGGTTCCCCCGAGAATCCCTTCAGGTTGAATCCTGGGAGGCATGGGTCTCCCCTTGGGGACATTTTGCTCAAGTAAAAACTCTAAACATCCTCAAAGTACCCCCTGGCTAATGCATCCTGCCCTCCCTATGGCCTCCACCACTTTCCCGGCATGCCTAGCACAGTGTAGTCTTTGCTACACCTTTGCCTTCCTTTCTCGCCAACCCTTCTCTTTCCCAGTTTCAGGAAGCCTAATTCGCATCCCAGAGCAGGGAGAATTGGGCTGTGAACCAATCTGAGAAATGGGGATAACTGGAGGGTAAAAGCATCTGAGTGAGGCTCACATCCAGCCTGAATGGCAGCCCCTCCCAGCTCTGGGATCCCCAGAAGCCCCTCCCACTTGCTCCCAACCAGTTTAGGTCCTGGCCAACTCCCTTCAGCCCGGTTTCCCCTCCCAGCAAGGGGCAGCTGGTCCCCAGGGAATGGGTGAGAGAATCAGGGAGGGGCTGAGGGAGCTTGGGCGCCCGGCTGGGGGTGGGGGTGGGGAAGAAACTGGGCCGGGCCCCAGGGACCAGCTGGGCAATGAGCCGGGGAAGCAGCCGGGAGGCTAAATGAGGGAGATTATCACCCAACTGCAGCCGGGCAGAGAAGGAGGCAGGCAGGGAAGCAGGAAGGGGCGGGGGGGAGAAAGGGGACAAGGCCAGAGGCGAAGGGGGTGTGGAGGGAGAGAAAGGGGGTCAGAAGGGACTGGGAAGGAGGAGTGAGTGGAACACCAAGAGACGGGCTAGAAAGATGGGAGCCCCCACGGAGCATAACCAGATTCCTAGAGGTCTGGGAGACTGGATTGTAGGGAGTTGGGGACAATTAGAGACAGCTGGCCACCGGGCAATGGTGGGAGTCTGCATGCAACAAACTGCTGCTTCATTCCAGTGGCCTGGAGTGGAGTTCCCCCACAGCACCCCCCACCCGGGCAGTTACCACCCAACCTCTTTCCTTTCAGAGGTGGAGGAGTCCCTGCTGACCTGGAGGGGGGAAGAGGGTGTAATCTGGGCTCGTGATGGCCGAGACAGCTTGACCCTGAGATCTCAGCAGATTGCAAGGAATTCAGACAGGATGTCAGGGCAGTAGTAGTAAGTGCTGGCGAGAGATTGGGGGGCAGCTCCCACTTTCTTGGCAGAGCCCCAGATTGAAGTAACCTTAAAAAAGCAATTAAATCACCTTTTTAAAAAACCTAGTAAAGAAAAATCGATATTGGGAGAAAAGGAGAGAGAAGGGAAAGGGGGGAATGGTGTGTATGTGGCTCTCGGTGGGGGTAGGGTGGCTTTGGGAAGGTTTGGGAGTCGAAGGGGGGGGAGTATGGGAAAGCACCGCCTGGATATGAGGTTGAGGGGGAGCTGTCTGGGGTCACTTGGACCCTTGCATAGGACCTCAGCATCTATCTGCTGCCAGGGCCAATTCTATCTTCTCCTGCTGTGTCCCAGCCAGAAGCAGCACCTGAATCTGTCCCCAGAGGTTTTTATATCCCCAGCTTTGGGAGCTTGCTGACCTAGACTCATGGGAAGCTTGTGGGGAAACCCAGCTGTGGGGCTCTAGGAAGCCACTTTGCTGAAAGGTTGGGGACATTAGAGCACCATGCATGGCTAGGACCTGGTGTGTGGGTGGATTCCACACTGGAGTGACCCTCCTTGGGAGGGGGGCTGACCTAGCCTTGCAGCCTGGGGTGGACTGAGCAGCAACCTAAACCCCAGGGGGACCACACTTGGGACCCTCCCTCAGGGCCAGGCTGAGACTGCGGGGCCAGCCTGACGCAGGGGAGGGGTGGCCGCTGGGCTGCTCTGGACCTCGGGCTCTAATCCCTAGCAGCTGCCGTTTCCCTCAGATCGATTCCCTTCTCACTTTTTTTTTTCAGCTGCTGGTTCCGCGGTTTGGATCGATGGAGCCGCCTCCCCCTCCCCTCCAAGCTTCCTCTCCCTGCTGCTCATTAGCGCCCCGATTAATCAGCCCCCCCTTTCCTCCCAAGATGAGTGCTTCCTCCCCCCATGAGGATTCACACTTTCACACGACCCCCCCAGGGGCACAAGTGGACCATTCTTGCTACCCCCAAGCAGGAGGTACCTGTATACCCCCACCCCTGGTGAGAGAGGGGTTTCCATCTCCTCTTTAGTGATGGCCCGTGTCCGTGTCTCTGACCTCTTTCAAGATAGCAGCCTCCAGGGCTCCCCTGCCTGGCTCTGCCAGGGGACAGGGCACCCTTGGCACTGATTCCCTTAGTATAGCATTTCCATTGAAGCTGCCACTCACTATTCTTCACACTCCCTCTAATACACCCCCCCACACATACACACTTTTCATTTTCTTCTCCCCTGTCTTTGAGCTCGCTCTTTGCTCCTTGACCTGACTCATCCAGTTTCCTCCTTCTCCTTGCCCTTCCCTTCCTCCCTCATTCAAACAAGTGGCTTTCTCAAGGAGTTTCTGGAAGCTGCTGTGAGTGGGACGGTGAGATCAGCTGAAGGCTGGAGTCAGGAGTCAGGGAAGCCAGGAGCTGGGAGACACAGTTGATGGACCCTTCGTGGGGTGTGGTCCAGGAAAAGTGGCAGGGAGTGGGTTGAGCATTCTGAGCATAGCATCATTCCCTTGGATGACCTGAGACTGGACTCTCTGGGGGCCCCCACAATTGCCTAAGGTACAGTGAGAGTTTCGGGAGCACCCCTAATCATGGGCTCTCCATCCTGGGCTGGGGTAGGGCGGGGTTTTTCCCTCCCTGGCCTGGCTCCTGCCTCCTGTGCCAGTGCCCGACGGTGAAACGCTGTTGACATGTCCTGAATTATTAAGCACGGGGTGGGCTCCAGAGCACATGCTGAGCGGAGCGGCTGGGGCTGCGCGGCGTGGCGGAGCAGCGCTTGCTCCCTCGCTCACTCGCTCGCTAGCAGGGACACACGCAGGGGCTGACAGCTGTGCTGGTGCTGATAAGGGAAGCCACAAGGAGACGATCCAGGAGAGAGACAAGCAGCAGCAGAGGCGGCAGCGGCAGAGGCAGCAGCACCCGGGCTGCGGAGCTTCTGGGAGTGGGAGTAACGCCCCCACTCGGGCCCCCACCCTGTCCCCGTCCTCCTCCTGATTGCCCTGAGTTTAGAAGAGCAGCCGCTGCCACCACCACCACTCCGGAGGGCACCAGGGCTGCTGTCCAGGGAGGGATATAGCAGTGAGGCTCTGACCAGTCCCAGAAGCCGGGGACAGATGCCGATCGAGATTGTGTGCAAAATCAAATTTGCTGAGGAGGATGCAAAACCCAAGGAGAAGGAGGCAGGGGATGAGCAGAGCCTCCTGGGGGCTGCTCAGGGGCCAGCAGCCCCTCGGGACCTGGCCACCTTTGCTAGCACCAGTACTCTGCATGGGCTGGGCCGGGCCTGTGCCCCAGGCCCCCATGGACTACGCAGAACCCTGTGGGCACTAGCTCTACTCACCTCGGTAGCTGCCTTTCTATACCAGGCAGCCAGCCTGGCCAGAGGCTACCTGACCCGGCCTCACCTGGTAGCTGTGGACCCTGCTGCCCCAGCCCCAGTGGCCGGCTTCCCGGCTGTCACCCTCTGCAACATCAACCGTTTCCGGCATTCGGCACTCAGCGATGCTGATATCTTCCACCTGGCCAATTTGACAGGGCTGCCCCCGAAAGACCGGGATGGGCACCGTGCAGCTGGTCTTCGCTACCCAGAACCGGACATGGTAGATATCCTCAACCGCACTGGCCACCAGCTTGCTGACATGCTCAAGAGCTGCAACTTCAGTGGGCACCACTGCTCTGCCAGCAACTTCTCCGTGGTGAGTTCTGCTAGCTGGTCCACTTTAAGCTGGGGTGGCCAGAGGCTGA
The DNA here is from genome assembly GCA_004025045.1 of Sigmodon hispidus. NCBI lineage: Eukaryota > Metazoa > Chordata > Mammalia > Rodentia > Cricetidae > Sigmodon > Sigmodon hispidus. The sequence continues at coordinate 41,787 of PVIH01003497.1, forward strand.
AGTGGAGGTGGAGGGTAGTACTTGAGAGCATCTTCAACAGGGTTTCCCTTCCTTCTGCCACCAGAGGCAGGCAGGCCTGGTGTTTCCCCCAGCTGGTGTTTCCCTCTGCTTCCTCAGCCCTGGAGTAGTGGATGCTCAGAAGGGCTTACCCTCAGTGGTACAGATCCTCTGCTGCTGCTGCTGCTGCTGCTGCTGCTGCAGTGCTCAGGGTCGGGGACCAGGGTCACTCCAGGGAATGGGCTCAGAACCCTGAAGCTGGTCTTCGTCCCAAGGCCAGACAAACTGAGCTCTACTGTGCTCTTACTCTTTTTCTTCTTGGGCTACTGGATTCTTCTCCCCAGCAAATGAAAGTGACAGGGGAGAGGGTTGTTAGAGGGGAGAGGTGTCCCTGTCAAAGGAAGGACTAAGGGCTGCCTTCTGGGGAGCTGGCCCAGCCAGCCAGCTGGATGGGGATGGTCTTCGTGTATACTGAGATGCCGGTCTCTTCCGCCTCTGTCTTTCACACACGCCCCTTCACAGCCGCCCTTACACATCCTTCTTTCATACTCCCCCTAGTCTTTCCTGCTTGCCAATGCCCCCCCAGCCTCTGTCCCCGCTGCTCCTTTGCTTGGCTCTGGCTCTCACACTGGGAATCACTCATTCCCTCTATGTGCATACCTCACCCTTGGAGCTAGCACATGAACACAAACACTCCTATTGCTCAGGGACACAGTTTCCTTGCACACTCCCTGTCAGGCACATTCAGTGTCCCTGTCACTGCACCCATATGCATACCTGCACACCCACATACCCAGAGAACTATTCATTCTATGCCTGTACCCCAGCTCATAGCTGCCAAGGATAGGGTCATGCTTGGGATGTCATTCCCGCTCCTGAAACCACCCACCAACCTACCCCGACCTCTTCCTCCTATTCTCTATGCAGAGGCAACTGTCACCTCCATGTGTGTGAATACAAACACATGTACCCTTACCAGAAGATGAATGTCAGCTCTGTCTCCTATGATTGCACACTCCCACAGTCAGGTGTGTGAGTGTGGAGGGTGTGTCTTGGACTCTGCCGGGTCTATCAGTGTTCCTTTTACCCACAGTCCTAAGCCATCATTTACAATGTGCTTGAAATGCCTATCCCCAGACCTCAGTTGATGTCTATCTTTAAGTATGTGTGTGAGGTTTTATTCTTGTGGCTGTTGCCTGGTATATAAGCAAAGCAAATATGTGGTGTTGACCTGGTGTCCACTCACACCTAGTCTCCAGCAGCAATGGGTACTTTCCCTCCTAAGAGCCTAGCTCCTTATCCACAGGCTCACCCTCAATCACTGCCTCAGTGTTACCAGGACAGCTGCATTGGCCAGGTTCCTGGCCCCACCATGTCTGCAGTATCTAGGCCCTCTTGCATTGGGTTATGTGGGTGGGTTCGGTGGGTGGGAAGAATTAACATTAAAAGAGGGTAGGATGGAGGAGTTTGTATCAGGAGTGGATTTGGGAATATCAGCCTGATGTCTAGCTAAACACTCTTGTCTTCTAGGAAAATAAAATACTGCTCTCCAAAGCCAGGGTTGGGAGAGTCCCTGCAAAGGAAGTGATGTGTAAAGTGTGAGGGTGGCCTTTGGAATTCAAGGGACTCCTGTCATTTTGCAGCCTCACCCTTCTGTGATGGGGGTGGTGTGGGGAGGGACTCAGTCTCAGCAAGTGCTGCTGGGGCAGAAATCAATGGGGTCTTTGTGTCCCTGAGTTTGTGTCTTAGCTCCTGTTGGGGTGGGCAAGAGAAGCGAAGGGTGGTGATGGCAGATATCAATGGAGGAGAGATGGAGGACACTTAGGAAGTGAAGGGAAGGTGGTAGATGGCTTCTGTTGGGATGAGAGGTGTCCAGGAAACACAGGGATTCTCTTGATCCAAGCTAAGAATCCCTGGAATCCTGGGGATGACTAGGGTGTGTGTTGGGGTGTGTGTGTCAAGGATAGTTTTCCCTAGCTCCTTTGGTACTCTGAGGCTGGAGAGGGATGGTCAAACTTGTGGTTCTCTGCTGAGGGGCTATCCCAAGCACTGGGGGACAGAATTTCCCTTTTGGGGTGCCCACTTTAGTGTAGATTCATAGCCTCCTGCCCACGCCCATCCTCCACCTGCCACATGTCATTCCTCCTGGACCTGCAGTACCCAGTTGGGTCTGAGACAGTTATGAACTGGGCTGGAGCCCATGGCAATGGAGAAGATTAGATGCATGGCCTGAGTAAGACTGGGAGAAGTGGAATGAAGACTCGAGATCTCCGGTGAGGACATGAGGTCTGGATTAGCTCTGTAGTGAGGATGTGGGCTACATGATGGGGATTTGAGGGTCTTGGGTGAGAAGATGAAGATTGAGCACAGTTGGGGTAGCACCTGCCGGGGAGTGGGTGATGGGATGGTCAGTGACGGTGACAGACAGCCTTTGGTGAGGGACCATTATGTGTTTTCTGTTGCTTTTCTTGTTTCCTCCTTCCCACCCCTCACTCTGCTGTGACCTTTCCTCCGGAATCCAAGTTAATAAATGTCACATTTTCCAGCCTATTTTTACTCTGGGTAATGTGCCCTCCTCCAGTCCCCTAAGCTTCTGCTTCTGGTTCCACTGAAATCGCTCTCACCCCCACACTCCCAAATATCCCTTCATTCACGCCTAGTCAGACACTAGGGATGCTGTTTGGGGTGCCCATACACACTGAGTTCCTTGCTAGGACAGATGGATGATAGGAAAGAAGGGAATCCCTGTCCACAAGATGCCTTCAGTCTCATGGAAGAACAGGGGCAGGGATGCTCAGAAACTTAAGCAACCATGCAAGAGTTAATCAGCCATGCAAGCGATGTCATAAGGTGCCAGGATTAATTGCCAGATGAGGTGCATGGATGGTAAGAGCCTGAGTTCAGAGAGAGAGAGGCCACTCTGGGCTAAAAGAGGGTTGGGGAGGCTTAAAGGATGAGGCAGCCTGACTGAGGTCTGGAGAGGAGAGAAAGCCGCAAGGTTTCCGAGGGTGCAATGCTACGGCTTTCCCACCCCCCTGTCCTCCACGAAGGCTCCTGGCTCTTCTCTATCCTTTTCTCTGACACTCAGCCTCACACCAGGCCTCTTCCACCTCCACCCCACACTTTGACCGCCCCCACCTTCCTTCTTGATTCCACTGTGCCCCAACTGTGTGCCAAGCCCCAGACTACCCGCTCCCCATGACTCCCTTGCAGTCCATCAGCTTGGCAGGAGGCAATCACTTTCTTCCTCGCCTTCATTGCTTGATCTGTACAAAGCAAAGGTGGCTCTAACAGCCAGCACCTCCTCTCAGTGGTGTGTGGGGGGGAACATGATGACATGGGACTGTACACCATGTGTAAATTCAGAGCTGTCTGCTCAAGTGGACTCGAACCTCGGTTCTATTCAGTTTCGTGGCCTTGAGGAAACCAAAATGCTTCCATGAACATCCATTTGTGTATTCATGACATAGGCTATGGGGAGGTTGTGAGGGCAAGATGCCTGAAAAGAGTTTAGCACACTGCCTGGGGTGCCCACAGGATGCGTTCTGCAAGTGTCTGTTATCACAAACACCTCAGCTTCTGACCATCTTCAACTCACTGTCTTCAGCATCACCTGATGGTTTCTGACTCCTGACTCCTGCTCCAGAACGGTACTGCTCTCCATCCCCTATCCCCCCCCACACAGACCCTCACTGTTCTCTCCGTATCTATAGCCCTCCCAAGCAAGCATGCACATGGACATATGTACAGACTCTATAGGTCAGAGTTAGACCATAATGAAAACATCCTATGTCTATATGTCGGCATTGTCCAACAAGGTAGTCACTAGCCATGCATGGCTGTTGAGCATTTGAGATGTGATTTGGCATGTGCAGCTGGTACATGTAGAGCAGCATACTGGTGAATAAGGTTCAAATTGCCTGGCTGAGGTGGGCTAGAGTTTCTGATGGTAATAAAGGATATACTTACGATGATGTTTTGTGGGCTGTGATTAGAAGCTGAGGTCCCAGGTTAAGCTAAGGATGGAGCCAGTGTCTTGGGGTTGGAAGCTTTGGGGTGTCTGAAAGCATCATGTGAATCCAGATACTTCTTTTCCTAGAGGCAGACATGACCTTGGTCTCTACTCTTCCATGGTTCTGCCTGAAAATTGAGGCAGGAAGGAGGACGGACTCCCTTAGGGGGTGGGAGCAGGTCCCAGCTCTTGGTTGCAGGACTCCCCAGGATCCAGGGTACAGACAGACCCTAGAAGGGTAGGAGAGCAAGGCCCTGTGCATACCTCACTATCTCTATTCCCCTCTTGGGTCTCAGGCTTCCCCCCTTTCCAGCCCTCCCTCCACACACGCTGGTGACTGCCGCGACTATTAATCACTCGCCCTGTTCTCTTCCTCTCTACTAATCAGGCACAATTAGACAAGGCCTCTTCCAGCTGGGCAGTCCCCCCTGCCCTCCCCCCTTCCCTTACAGCCCTCCCCATCCGCTATCCAGGACAGCTCGGAGGCAAAGAAGACTTTATGTAAGTCCTCTATACTCTGGTTGCCCTGACCCCCAGTCTGGGGCTCTTCGGCAACCTCCTCTGTCTATTCATCTCCTCCTTAGTCCCTGCCTAGTGCTGTAGTCAGCCCAATATTAGCAGGCTCTACCTCTGACCCCTGCCATTGTCTATAGAAAGGGCTATCCCATGCTCACTTCCCAACTCCAGCCCTTCCCTATAACCCTTTGGCTTGGGGAGGGGGGCATTTCTTCTGATGTTGGTTCACGACTTTTCCATACCAGATAAACTGCTAACTCTGCCTGAATCCCCCATCGGGCTCTCTGTCCCTATGGCCCCATTATGTTCTGAAGTGGAGTCAGTGAGACCAACAAGCCTCCGTTCTAGCTAACTGCTGCCCTGTGTGAGGGTATTGGGAATCGTCTGTGGTGTCAAAAGAAGCTCCAAATCTAGTTTCTTTCAATAAAAAGCTCCCTGATTTTAACAACTCTTTAGGCTGCCCACAGCGCAAATTGCAGAACCCAGGTGGGTACTGCACACCTCTTGGCCGTGGCTGCTGCTGCTCTAGTCCTCCTGGAGGGGGCGCTCTCAGTCTGGTTGCATTGACAGTGAAGCTGGTGGACATCTTTAGGGAATTATTTATGCCTGAATGGAAGGGCAGGGAAAAGTATCACAGAGGGCTGGTCTTCAAGGGCAACGGGAGGGTCATGAGAGGCATGCCCCACCCGGCCCCACTCAAGAAGCCCTGTGGCCTCTTCATTAATCAGGAATCAGCCCCGAGCTGGGCTCATTATCAACTCAGCTTCTCTTTGCACTGCTGGAAGATGCTGATTAGCATCCGAAGAAATGGCCCCCATACGTTTCCCTCCGTCTCTTTATAGACCCCCATCCCTGTCCTTGGGTTACCAGAAGGAATCTGCCCCCTCTTGTGGAGAGCAGGGCTGCCTGACCTAGGACTGGGCTGAGGAGCAGAAAGGATCGGAAACTTGGAGACAAGAAGGTCCTCGAGATCCTAGAGAAAGTCCAGGCTCTAGGCTATCGGACACACCGCTGGACAGGGAATGGAATGAGTGGGGAATGGAGCCCAAGGATGGTCCAGGACGGAAGGCAGCCTCTCTGGAGGAGGAGGAGGAGAAAGGGCGGCCGCCTCAGGCTTGGGTATATAGGAGTTTTTCTTGGCCTTCCTGGCTCCCTTACCTCCTTCCAGCACCTGGATCAGGGAGGTGGGGACAGCCAGCTCGATGGGCAGTCGGAAGGCGATCTCATCTATCAGAATTGTGCATCTTGTTATTGTTTTTGCGTTTGATGGGCCGTGACAGAAGCTTAGGGTCTTTAAAGCATCCCGCCCTCATACCGTGGGGGTGGGCAGTCAGTCTGGGGCTGAGAACAGCAAAGGACTAATGCTGTGTGCCGTCTAAAAAAGGCCAAGGATGCCTGCGTTTCTTCCTTTGGCTCCCAAGCAGGGGGTATCGGGACTGAATATCCGGTCCACCCCCTAAATGTTCACAGTGCCCTTGGGACACCGCTTTGGGTTGGAGGGGGAGCAGGTTTCAGAGAGATAGGCATAGGCTGCAGCAGGCGAAGCAGCAGCTAGAGAGTTCAGAGAGGAGCCACAGGATGATTAAGGGGAAATGGAGGATTGATTTAGGAGGAAAGATTAAAGAAGCTAAATCCGTGGCGCTTGGCTCAGCGGTGACTAAGCGTGGACAGGATAATAGCTTACAAATGTGTGAAAGGTGTAAATACCAAGCGGGAGGTGGGGGAAGCAGCTTGACTGGTCAGGGGAGTGGGGGACAGGGGGCTGGGCAGACCCTGGGGAGGGTTGGAGACTCCCGGGGGACTTCATGGTGGAGCAGGCCTCTCTCTAGCCGGGATGTAAGTGGAGGTTGAGGTGTTTGAGAGCCTGGTTTTAAGAGGTTTCATTTCTCGAGTCCAGCTCCCTAGATCTCGAGGTGAGTGACCTCCACATTGCAATCCAGCCGAGCTAGAGACTGGGGTCATGGGTTCAAATCTTACTCAAACCCTTCAGCGCCGCCCCAGCACCTGGCCTATCGATAGTTCCCAGGCTCACTGGCCACGCCCAGCCCTGGTCCCCAGCTCAGTCTACTCCAGTCTGTTCCACCTCCAGCCCCTTTGATTGCCTCCCGGGCCGCAGCAGGCGGCGGGCGGCGGGTGGCGGGCGACGGTGTCTCCCTCGGCGGTGGAAGCCTCTGGCGCTGCTATGTGCACGGAGGTCACTTTGCCGAGGAGCCGGGAGCCGAGGGAATGCAAATGAGGCGAACCCAGGGAGGAGAACCGAGGAGCCCGAAGGAGACGAAGGGAGGGCGCTGCTCGGTGATGGATGTCTGCCCCGCAGGAGAGGCAGTCAGCGGGGAGCGTGGCCCGCGGCTGCAGCCTTGTGGTGCAGCCTGGGCACCCAGGCCTGAGCTGCCATAAGTGTGTCTAGGATAGGGGCTCCTGATGGGCGCCCACCCACTTGTCCAGCGGACGGATGGATAGACACCACACACACACACACACACACACACACACACACACACACACACACAAGTACTACTACTACTACTACTACTACTACTACTACTACTACTACTACTACCACCACCTCTACCACTACTCCAGGTCTCCCCAAGTCTTGTTGGATTTGGAAACTCCCACCCACCAACTGTGAGTGTGAAATGCTTCACAGCTTTGTTTGCTTCAAGCCTTAGAAATGCCAGGAAAGGACTTAGTTTCTCTACTTGTCTTTCTGGGGTCTAATGCTTAGGCAATGGCTGCCCAGGAACAGGTGTAACTGTTTACCTGGGTCCTGAAGTTCCTTCTTCCTCTACTTGGGAAACAACCCCGGGTTCCTCATTTCATACTTCCACTTTCTGCACCCTCTCCTAAGTTCTGGTCACCCTGCCTTAGCCAGTTCCTGCTCTCCATCCTCATCACACAGACATTACCGCCCTTCCCAGACCCTTCAGAGAGGAAGGCTCCCTGAAAAGTATGTGGGTGGCATTGGACACTGAACTGTGTTGACCACATAGTAAGAGAGAATTCCACCCAGGGCACACTCCTACTGTCAGACCTGAGGTGGGGGAAGCAGTGTGTCTCCCCTAAGTCTATCTGATGTCCTTCCTGGGTGGTGGGCCAGCCAGCTTATTCCCTAACCCTTCAACTGAAACCAAACTCCTGTTGGATCAGCAGTGGTCTTGGCGAGGATCTCCATCACAGCATGGCCCCTAGCCAATAGCATCTATCACTAGGTTTATACGTTCTGTTTCCTCTTGTTGACCTGGCATTTTAAATATGCCTGGCACCTGGCGTAGGTGCTCAGCGATCACTTTTTGAATGAATGCACGTTTCCACATCAGACAGCAAACTCCTTGAGAAAGACTGTTTTGTTCTGGGATGTATCCCCAGCATCAAACACAGTGCCTGACACATTGTATAGGCTCAAAGAATGCTGTTTGCCATATGGCTTGTTCCAATACCCACCATTCTCTGCTCTGCTACAGCATGTGGCCCTGGCAAAGCTTCTTACTCTCTCTGTGCCTCCATCATCTTGTCTGTGAAATGGGGACAATGAGAATAACGTCTATCATTTCTCCCTGCTTGGAGCATTACGAAGGTCATTTATGCAAAGCACTCAGATCTGTGCTTTGTTCAGATTAAGCATTCAGAAATTAGCTGTTGCTAATGTCTTATTTCTTTTCTCATGCCAACTTTAAAGGGTGCCTGATTCAATTCCCATTTCACAGATGAAAAATGGAGTATCAAGGAGGCCAAATGACTGACTCCCACAGTAAGAGAAAGCCCTGGAGGTAATCCAGGTTGAGCTTTTCATCTGCTTGGAAGAGTCACATCCAGGAGCCTGTGGATTTTACTCTGAAAGAGCTCCATGCTGATCAGCTCCTAAGGACAGACATAGTTACCAAGATGCAGAATGCCTGTGTAGATGGACCCAGTAGTAATTCAAAACCAAAGCAGCTGTGCTCTGTCCATACCTCCCTTCCCCAGGTTGGCCTCTCTCCCTGAGTGCCTGGTATACATCACTCAGGAGTTTATCTCTCATCTGCAGTCCTAACCTGAGGAGGAGGGATTGCTGGTTGCCTTTTATGGAGGGGCAAACCAAGGCACAAAGAGATTGTCAGGCACCCAGCTCTTCATCACTGTCTCAAGCTGTTTGTTAAAGTTGGTGGAAGAGGTGGGATTTGAACTCTGCCTTGTCAGGCTCCAAACTCTTTCCCTTTCTCCATGTTCTGAGGCTTCTGTATCTATTCCCAGCATCACAGACCAATGCTGGAGTGTCGTGCATGATTTTTTAAAAATATTTTTGTTATCTTATGTGCATTGGTATTTTGCTTGCATGTCTGTGAGGGTGCCAGATCTTGAAGTTAGAGACAGTTGTTAGCTGCCATGTGGGTGCTGGGAATTGAACCCTGGTAGGCTAGAAGAACAGTCAGTGCTCTTAACTGCAGAACCATCTCTCCAGCCCCTCATGCATATGATTTTACCTTACAAATGTCTGTTTATTTAAGAAGGGGGTCTCACTGTGTTGCCCCAAATTCCTAGGCTGAAACAATCCTCCCGCTTCAGACTTTTAAGTAGCTGAGATGACAGGTGTTTCCTTTTGGGCATGCTATTTTTACTCTTTTCAGACTTACAAGGCAGGCAGAAATTTTCTAGAATGTTCCATTTGACAGAAGAGAAAACTGAGGTTGAAAAAAATTTGAAAAATCACTAACAAACGGTCAAAAAATAGATTGCAGCTAGACTTAGTGTCTACTGACTCTCAGGGAGGTGAAAAAATTACCTAAAAATGCTGGCACTGGTTGGGGATGTGGTTTGGGTTATAGTGTTAAATCTTATTCCTCATGTGCTCTTGGACAGGGAGCTGGTGTCTCTGGACCTCTGCTTTAGTCTTTGTTCAATGTGTATGTGTGTGTCTGACTGATCCCAAGCTTTTAACTAGCACAGACATCCAAGCATTTTGGGTTGGGACTGTCTTTCTTCTGCCCCTGGAGAGGGTAGAGCAGGACGAAGCACTGAACTTGCATTCTGGGTCACCCCTGGGTAAAGCTATGACTTAGGAGCTCTCTCTAGTGTGCTAGTCATGGCTGGATAAAGATGTATCCAGCCTCTTCTGTTGGTCCACAGTGGATTCCAGGATACTGCAAGGTAAAGGGGAGTTCATTCTGGGGCACCTAAGAAGGAGGCATGGGCTGGATCTCACAGAGGCAGGCAGGGGATAAAGGAGAGAGGGTACCATCCACAGAGGACTAGCTAGGAAGGAGGTGCTGGGGTCTTGGCAAAAGCTGGGTGCCCAGAAGGCGGTGAAGATAAAGTCCAGGCTGCAGATTAGTTATGGGATTAGCTGCCTGGTCCTTGCTGCTTCTGGCTGCTTCTTATCTCCTGGAGGCCCAGGGCCTTCTCCCACATAGCTGAGCCCTGGCCCTACTAATTGGCTATTAACCCTGTGGGCTCTTTGGCTATGGGGAGGAAGAGGAGCTAGGGAGGGCTGAGGGGAGGGGGAAGCCAGCAGCCAGGCAGAGAGAGCTATCTTGGGAAATGGGAGCTGTGGATGGATGGAGCTCAGAGGGCTGAGAGAGAAGCCATCGCTCAGCGGAGCAGGCTCTGGACAGATCTCTTCCAACTCCTGATCATTGTCTGAGGCAGACAAAGTGGCTTGGGGGTGGGGAGAAAATAGGGAGGACGTCTGGGTAACCTCAGACCCATAGTGAAATCTGGGAGGAAGGCAGGATACAGAAACTGAATATTCACGTGCAAAGATAGACCAGAGAAAGACACATAGGACGGATGTAGAGAGGGCAAGGGACAAAGAGACCAGACAGCATCTATGGGAGAAAGGGGGATGCTAGAATGATAAACAGGCTGGCCAACAGATAGATGCAGAGAAACTGAGTCTGGAGGAACTCAGTTTTGGGTGCCCAGAAAAGGTAGACCAAGGGAACTAGAGAAGTGGACAGACAGAGGAAGAAACAGACAGTGTGGCTCATGACAGTACCATTGGGAGAGATAAGCAGAGGGACCAGTAGAGGAAGCTGGTGGAGAGATTCTAGGTGTCCTGTTTACAACCCATCCACTTCCAGCTCAGGGAAGTCCCAAGAGGTTACACACTTCAGTTAGGGTTGGTGGCGTGGGATCGGAAGCCAAGATCGAGAGGAGGTGTTAGGGATTTAACAGGATCAAGGCCCCATGGGCAGCTCTTAGGAGCCAAGGTTATCTGGAGATAGTCCTTCCATCATCAACTGTTTCTGTGATTGGGCCCCTGGGCTCTCCACTCTTATATACACATCCTCCTTTCAGACCAGTCCACGGGGAGGGAGCAATGGACAACCAGTGGGACCTTGTGGCTGAACAGCCGTGCCGTCTCCATGGAAGAAGCTATGGGCTGTGCTGACACCAGAATTCTACCACTTAGGAGCCAGTGGCTGGCTCTACCACCAATGCCCGGGCCAACAACTGTCTCCGGGGCAACGAAGTGCTCTTCTCAGCAGAGGGGCCTGACCCAGGCTGTGCAGGTGGCCCAGTCCTCACACTCTGGCCTGTCCATTCTCTGGAGAGTGTTCCCTGAACCAGGACTACTTTCACACACCTTCTGGGTCACTCACTGCCCGCCTGCCCCTAGACACAACCACTTCATCAGCATATTTGCTAGGTAATCAACTCCTCCCAAGTTAGGGACGAGCTCCATCCTGCAAGGGGCTAGACTCACTGTGTACATATGTTGAAATATGTTGAAATATAAACCTATGGTACTGTTCTAGCAAGGGGGCAGCTTTCATTTACCCATCAGGTATTTTGTAAGTACTGATTGTATTGTACATGGGGTTCTGACCAGTTCAGATCTCTACTGCCCTTGGCTGGCTGTGCGTACTTAGCCTCTTTACCTCTCCCGGCTTCAGTTATTTCATCCTTCACAGGGGCAACAATAATGTGGGTTATGAAGAGACTTGAAGGAGACAATGTATCAAAAGCGCTTCTCAAAAGGTCCGAGATGCTGATGCTGCACCTTTGATCCTAGCACTCAGGATGCAGAGGTAGTGGGTCTCTGTGAGATTCCTACTCATGTATGAAATTCTAGAAAGAAAAAGAAAGTTTTGACCTGGCACGAAATGAGGATGTTTGATCACGTTTGCCTTTCTTCTGCCCTCCGCCATTCCTTCTGCTAATCTCAGTGGACTCTGGGAATTCCAGGAGGGAAGGAAGCAGGAATCCACGCTTCAGGGAGCTGGAGACCTGAGTGAGGCTAAGGTTCACAGAGACCGTGGCACACTTGGCAGATGTGAGTGAGCAATACAGACCAGGGGTTCCCTCACATAGCCTGGGCCTCATTTAGCTTCTCAACCCAAGCATGCACTCAAAAGTGGCTGAGTTGGCAGGAACTGATTCCAGCATCTTCTTGGCCTGAAATAGGACGATGTTAGGCACTTCAACACCCCCCCACACACAGCCCGTATTTGCCTTGCCCATACCACTAGGGAGACAGGGGTCTTTCACTCATACCTACTTCCAGTTCCTCTCTCTCCACAGACGTGTCCTGAGAGACCGTGACTAGGCCAGAGCTGTTTTGCTTGACTCTTGTATCTCCTGTAGATACTGTCAGTTTCAGCACCAGAGATTGCACTCAGGACCTCCCCACGCTAGGCATTTACTCTACTACTGAGCTATATTCCAGGCCCTCTTTACTTTTTCTTTTGAGACAGTGTCTCATTAAGTTGCTGGCGCTAGCTTTGAACTCGGTTTGTAGCTCAGGCAGGCCATGAATTTATAGTCCATAGTCTTCCCGCCTCGGTCTTCTGGGATTATAGGCCTATGCCACCATGCCTTGTTCAACTACACCTTTCTGCTTACTGTGTAGTCCACAGATCAGCAGGTTTGTAGAAATGTAGAATTTCATGCTAGGGAGTCAGTCTACCACCATGTATTAAATCAGAAACAGCACTTTACAAAGGGGATCTGGGTACAAATTGACATTTGAGAAGCGATGATCTGGGAGACCTCTGCAAGCTGATCCAGTTCTCTGAGATTCTTTATTCTCGTCTTCTGAATGAGGAGATAGTAATGCCCTCGGGGTAGCTTCGAGGGCCGAATTAGACTGAGCATGAAATCTAACATGCCTGCGGTACTTCAAATGCTCTAAGGTGTCTGTGATGACCACTTCTGTGAGGTCCCGGTGATGCTCCATAGGGACATACTGTGATGGAGGGTACAGATGGATCCAAGTGTGATACAGATGGGGGCAAGGCCTGGAACCCAGAAGCTGGGAAGGGATAGGTGAGGAACAGAGAGGCAGAAGACTCTGGGAGGAAGGGGCAGAGGAATGGAGCTGAAAGAAAAGAGGAGCAAGGGAAAGAAAGGCCTAATCTGAGGCACATCCCATCTATTTCCATCCTGAGGTAGGAGCTGGGTGGTCTGGAGTGGGAAGATGCTAGCAATGGATTATGGGAGTGGCTGGAGCTTGGCATCCCCAACCAGTCACTAGCGGTGTGGCTTCATTCAAATCTCTTCACCTGAGATTCAGTTTCCTTCTCTGTAACCAAGTCCGTGAAACACATCTAAAATCAGAGGCCCTGGGTAAATGACATGGCATAGCAGTGGGTGTTTTCATGTTTTGTAAATGTCAAGGTGTCTGCTCTTCGTATTTTGTTGTTGTTTCAGAAATCAGTCAGGGTGAAGGAAGTCCCCGGGAAGGGGATTGCTGTAGCTGCAGATAGCTAACTCACCAGAGGAAGAATGGATACCTCAAGGTGTCCCTGGGGGTCTCCCCAGATTGCTTCAGAACTCCACGGTCCAGCTCTCAGATCAGCCTCTTCCTTCAGCACTCTTACTGCAGTCAAGCATGAGGAGCTCTTAACAATGTGAACATGTGCGTTCCCAGGAAAGGGTGGGGGCAGCATTGGAGCACACTGACCCCTTGCCCTCAAAGAAGGTGCTGCCTGTGATGGGTTTGACCCAGGGGCACGTCTCTGGGGGGTGAGCCTGGCAGGGGAACTAGAATCCGCCTCTTTTTCAGTAGCTCACCCATGACCGCTGCCACTAAAATCCCCGGTCTGAGCCGGTGCCTTCATTTTTGGGTCAGCGGCGCCATCTGGTGTCTTTGAGGAAGAATGCTCATCAAGGAGACTATACTTTGGATTGTAAGCGCTTATGAATGCTCCCATACATTGGGACAAGTGTATGGGACACAGGGAAGGTCCCCTGCTCCTGTGTGCTCTTTAGTGGAGGACCTGGGCGATGGACAGTGAAATAGTGCATGATGGAGGTCTCAGGTCTTGATTCATATACTGAACAATTTAACAGTGAGCATGGAGTGTGAGGTGAGTGGGATGCAGGATGGCTAGCTCTGCCACTCCTGGAGTGGGAGCAACAACAAAAGTCTGAGTGAACAGGAGTACCAGGTTTGTGTTTGTCAGTGTCAGGAGTAGGGGAGGCAGGGTCACACTGAAGGGCAACTTTAAGACCAGGAAAAGAGTCTGACTTTGTGCTCTGGAAAATGGAAAGTTATCATTGTTGGGGCTGGAGAGATGGCTCAGCGGTTAAGAGCACCGTCTGCTCTTCCAGAGGACCCGGGTTCGATTCCCAGCACCCACATGGCAGCTAACAACTGTCTGTAGTTCCAGTTCCAGGCAAACACCAAGGCAAATAAATAAATAAATAAAGTTAAAAAAAAAAAGTTATCATTGTTTAGTTTAGTTTAAAAATACATGTTACTGGGCTGGAGAGATGGCTCAGAGGTTAAGAGCACTGACTGTTCTTCCAGAGGTCCTGAGTTCAATTCCCAGCAACCACATGGTGGCTCACAACCATCTATAATGACATCTGATATCCTGTATACTGTATACATAATAAATAAACAAATCTTTAAAAAAATCTTACTAGGCTGGTGGATGGCTCAGTGAAAGAAGGGCTTGCTGTACAAGCATGAGGATTCTGAGCATCCATGTAAAAAGCTGATCACTGGGGCATGTGCTGGGGAGGCAGAGACAGGTGGATTCCAGGAGCTCACTAGCCAGCCAGCCTAGCCAAATTGATGATCTCCATGTTGAGTGAAAGGCTTGTCTCCAGAAGTAAGGTGGAGGGTGACGGAGGAAGACACCTGATTTTAAACTCTGGCCTCAACCCAAATGTACATACTGGGTAAAAATGCACATAAGCACAAAGAATAAAATAAGTTCTATTGTGTATCCCTGAGGTTATATAGCACAATGTCGAAGCTATAGAAAAAATCTGACAGGGGGATTTGGTTGGCTTCAGTGCTTTGACTGCTGGGTGAAAAACAGAAGGAAGGGATCCAAAAAGGGAGACCAAGGAAGTGGAGGTCATGTTGGATTTGCTATGGGAGTGGAGGAGATGCAGATTTTAGGGATTTTAATTCAAAAACCTAAGTAGCAATAGGAGGACCCTTTACTTGATTGTGAATTCAAGGCCAGCCACATGGGGAGCTGTTCTTCACAGCTCTTGGGAAGGGGAATTCCTAGGGTGCTGCAAGGCCCTGGGAAGGAGCAGATCCAACTTGAACTACACAAGAATCTGCCAAAAGTTCTGTTACTGATAATGTTCTGTCTCCCTCCAGGTCTACACTCGCTATGGGAAGTGTTACACCTTCAATGCGGATCCTCAGAGTTCACTACCAAGCCGGGCAGGTGGCATGGGTAGCGG
The DNA here is from genome assembly GCA_004025045.1 of Sigmodon hispidus. Lineage (NCBI taxonomy): Eukaryota > Metazoa > Chordata > Mammalia > Rodentia > Cricetidae > Sigmodon > Sigmodon hispidus. The sequence goes on from PVIH01003497.1 coordinate 56,944, forward strand.
CCTGGAGATCATGCTAGATATCCAGCAGGAGGAATATCTGCCCATATGGAGAGAGACAAGTACGCAGGAGGGAAAGGGATAAGAACTCACTCGGGGATGGGGCCTGGGCTCTGCTCTCTGCCTGGAGTAGGTTCTGAAGCGTCTCATCTCTGCTGTGCAGATGAGACATCATTCGAGGCAGGTATCCGGGTGCAGATCCACAGCCAGGAGGAGCCTCCCTACATCCATCAGCTGGGGTTTGGTGTGTCCCCAGGCTTCCAGACTTTTGTGTCTTGCCAGGAACAGCGGGTGAGCATTCCCAGCTAGGCCTTGTCTGGGCACAGGGTAAATTTCTATTTAAAGGGATGCTGGCTAGATCTGCCTTACAGACACCTAGTCTGCCAGCCCCATGGCCCTTGCTGGAGCTATTGACACTGGAGGACTGGCCTTGTCCGATGACACGCTTGGCCTTGACCTTCTGCCCCATCTCTGCAGCTAACTTATCTGCCCCAGCCTTGGGGCAACTGCCGGGCGGAAAGCGAGCTCAGGGAGCCTGAGCTTCAGGGCTACTCAGCCTATAGTGTGTCTGCCTGCCGACTGCGCTGTGAAAAGGAGGCCGTGCTGCAGCGCTGCCACTGCCGGATGGTGCACATGCCAGGTGGGCACCTCCAGGCAGTCTTTGGTGCACTCTTCTGGGCTCTTGATCTTCCAGGGGCAGAAACATGTGTATAATATGTATATGTGTCTACATTCATGAGCATGTGCTCATGTGTATGTCTGGATATTTATGCATGTTTTCATATGTTTGGGAATGCATGTATAGGCATGCTTGTGTGCATGCTAATATACATTTGTGTGTATGTGTTTCAGGATTGAGTGCATGAACGTAAGAGTGTAACATGTGGTTGTGTAGTAAGTGTATGATTAAATGCATATGTGTATATATGCATATTCATTGTTTTTATACATGAGTGTGTATACCTTGATCTGTTATGTATATATGCAACCATGCACATATGTGGATGCCCACATGGGTGTGTGGTAAGGGAGATGGGAAAGGGCTGTAGATCTCAGAAATACTCTTCTCTCCTTTCAGGCAATGAGACTATCTGCCCGCCAAATATCTACATTGAATGTGCAGACCACACACTGGGTGCGTGTGCCTCCCCCCCCCCCTTATCGGTCTCTTCATCCCTCTGCATGTCCTTCGCCTCTGTGTCTCCTCACTTCTCCTCCCAACCTCCGGGCAGGGGCTCATTCTAAGGTTGAGCTTTATATCACATCTGAGGGGGGTGTCTAAGCTTCTGCAGGTCCAGACACTTGGGTAAGTGGTGACAGACCATGGAGAGATGTTGCAGAAAACCCAAGACTGGGAGTGAAGGGCTGGGCTTCCCATCTCAGTTCTGCTAATGAATTTATTCTCTCTCTCTCTCTCTCTCTCTCTCTCTCTCTCTCTCTCTCTCTCTCATATCACCCTCTCTCTGAGAAAGTGAAATGATTTCTGAGCCCTAGGAAAAATACTTAGCTGGATGTCAGTATGGGTAAAACAAACTTCATCTTTCCAAAGGCCTCACCTGCTCTGTTAGCTTATCCATCCATCCATTCACCTATTCACCTATCCTTCCACTCATCCATCCGCCTATTCACCCATCCATCCATTCATCTATCCATCCGCCCACCCACCCACCTAACAATTGATTGATTGATTCATTCTCTAGAGCTATTCAACATGTTGTGAGTGTTGATAGTGAAGGACCAAGAGCCCTGCACATGAACACTTACTGATGATAGATTCTAACAGTGTAATAGTTCTTGAATAGGGGTATCTCAAGGGTGTTACAAGGGCCAGAGGAGGGACAGGTAGCCCCTGTCTGAAAAGGCAAGGAGGATTCTACATGGAAAGCTACATATTAGCAATGATTTAAAGGGTTCTACATAGTAGGGAAGCATGCCCCATATATGTTGTGACTAGAGAAAGCACGCTTTATCCAGGGTACCCAAAAGTCTGCTGGAGGCAGAGGATAAGGGAGGGAGCAGAAGACAGAAGAGCGAGGTTCTGGGAAGGTGACAAGAGCATCAGGCAAAAGTAGAAAGGTGAGTGGGTGAGATGCAGACGGGATAACTTGAGGCAAGACACCCGCTAGGAGCTCACTGCAGCAATCCACATGTCATGGGCCTCTGGGAATACATTTGAGTTGCTGGAAGTAGCAGACTGGTATGCCAAGATCTCCTCTATGCCCCATACCACCTGCACCTTCAAGTGTGGGAGTGGAGGGCATTAAACAAAGGGACAAATGTATCAGCTGGATAAGGGAGCCACAGGTATGCTGAGAGTCCACAAAATAAATGACGTCGGGGAGCCTTCGCTCAGAGGACTGAAGGTATGAAGGACAGAAGCATCATGGAGCTGAGAGAGAGAAGGGAGAAGGAGAGGGAGGGAGAGAAGAGGAGAGAGAGAGAGAGAGAGAGAGAGAGAGAGAGAGAGAGAGAATGCCTAGGGCTGTTTGAGAGAATTGGTGACAGTGTGGCACAGTGCAGCCTCCGCCTATCTGTGCCCTGGAAACTGGAGAAACAGGAACGAAGTATACAGGTTCCTCTGCCCTCTCACTTCCTGACCTGCCTGAGCACAGGCTGTAAGGCAAAGGTGTCAAGGTGATGCATTTGACAGCAATCAGCAGCCTCCTGGGGCATAAGGCAAGGAGACAGAGAGTGAAAGGGGCCTGAGGGCAAGCAGAGATACCCTAGCACGTCAAGTGTGCAAATCCTGCCTGTTTGTTCTATCCGTCCATCCGTCTGTCTCCGTCCATCCACCCATCCTCCCTTCCATCCCAGCATCCTTCCCTTAGCTCCTTGTATTCCTGAGGTCTCACGTGACTAATTCTGGCAAATAGGCTCTCACCTCCTGAGCCATGGGAACTCCGTGTCCCAGGGAGCTGGGGACAGAGGCAGAGATTTATGGAGGTGCTGCCATCATGGCTACTTTAAAGTTGGTCTGAAGGGGACCTCAGTTAGCATACCATAGGAGGTGGCAGGTCTGGCTCTTACAATGGAATTGCTAGCTCAGGATAGACTTTGGGCCTGTCCCCAGAGCTCTTGGCTTGTGGACGTCCCTCCCCACAGCAGCTGGTGCCTTTGTGTTGCAGACTCCCTGGGCGGAAGCGCTGAGGGGCCCTGCTTCTGCCCCACACCATGCAACCTGACCCGCTATGGCAAAGAGATCTCTATGGTCAAGATCCCTAACAGGGGCTCAGCCAGGTACCTGGCCAGAAAGTACAACCGCAATGAGACTTACATACGGTAAGACATGCCCGCAGATGGGCTTTATGGGGAGGACCCTTCAGCAGGCCTGGGATACAGCAGAGACTGAGAATGAGCTGCCTCTTTGTGTATATTGGGTCTCCTGCCAGGAATGCCATTCACAATCTTTTTAATGGCCATCCTTCAAGTTACACCCTGGTCTGCTTCCAGGAAAGCTCTTCCCTTTTCTAGTCTATTCCTGCCACTGCACAGATCTGTGGTGATATATTGTATATTTGATAAAATCTGTCTGGAGTATCAGAGGACAGAATCATCCACAGCCTAGCCATGAAGGTCAGGGAGTGGTGATCTCTGCCTGTAATCTCATCACTGGGGAGACAGAGATCCAGACCAGTTCAAGGCAAACAGCCTGGCAGTGGTGGCATGCTCCCAGCACTTGGCAGTCCTAGCTGAGGCAGGAGGATCTCTGTGAGTTTGAGGCCAGCCTGATCTACAAAGCAAGTTCCAGGACAGCCAAGACTATTACACAGAAAACCCTGTCTTAAAAACAAAACAAAACACAACATAACAAAAAAAGCTGGAGAGATGGCTCTGTCCTGATATTCCAGACCAATTTTATTAAATATATATATCACCACGCAGATCCCATTTATATGTCTTTCTCCTTATATACATAGGGAGATCAAGGCCAGCCTGGGCTATAGAAAACACATAAGGGAGATCAAGGCCAGCCTGGGCTATAGGAAACACTTTCTCAGAAAAACAAAGCAAAACAATCACAGCAAAACCACAAAGCTAACACACACAGCTGAACCTGGCTCCCTTTGGGAGTCTGAGGCCACCAGCTCTCCAGCATACAGAGGGTCTTAGGTCAGGACAGGCTAGCCTGAGGATGCCCTGGCCAGCTGCCTCCTCAGGAAGACTAGCAGCCACACACCAGTGTCATTTTGTGTCTCCCAGGGAGAACTTCCTAGTCCTGGATGTCTTTTTCGAGGCTCTAACATCTGAAGCCATGGAACAGCGAGCAGCCTATGGCCTGTCAGCCCTGCTGGGTAAGCCCTGACTGACTCTTGCCTCGACTCAAGTGTAGATCAGCCCAGCCTGTTTCCACTGACCCTGCCCTCTTGCTTCTCAGGGGACCTTGGGGGACAGATGGGCCTGTTTATTGGGGCTAGTATCCTCACCTTGCTGGAGATCCTTGACTACATCTATGAGGTAAGGGTCTGCAGGAAAGGCAAAGTGGGTGGATATAGCTCTTGGGTGGGCTGGTCTGGCCGGGCAGTGGGCTCAGCGGTCTGGAAGTGTCTAAGGGTCTGGCTCTGAAGAGGCTGGGTTGGGGATGGAAATCCCTATGAGAGGGGTTTCTAGGCACCAAGTCCTACGACTGAGATCCTTCTATCCTCCACCTTGACCTGCAAGGTCTCCTGGGATCGACTCAAGAGGGTGTGGCGACGGCCCAAGACCCCACTGCGGACATCCACTGGGGGCATCTCCACTTTGGGGCTGCAGGAACTGAAGGAACAGGTGAGTGACCTGCTCTCCTCCCCGAATGGAAAGCACCCTCTCTCCAGGGCCACTTTCTGGAAGTTTCCAAGACACTGCAGAGGAGAAGGAAACGCTATTGCTGAGACTTGAGTATCCAAACTTGACCACTGTCCTATCCCCTTTTTATTTTACAGAGTCCCTGTCCAAGCCGGGGACGTGCTGAGGGTGGGGGGGCTAGCAGCCTGCTTCCCAATCATCACCACCCTCATGGTCCCCCAGGAAGCCTCTTTGAAGACTTTGCTTGCTAGGATGGTGCTGTGTGGGGAAGTACCCATGAGTCTGGGATTCTACCCAGGCCCCACACATCTCCTGCTCCTGGGACAGAAGGTCTGGGGCAGCCCAGGGCTAAGGGAAAGGGTGGTGCTCACTCAGAGGCCAGGACTGGGGTCCTGCTCTCCCCTACCCAGGCTCAGCTGCCTTGCACCAGGGTCCTTCTTGTCTACACTCCCTGCCCCCAGGTGGGTGTCCAGGAAGGGCTGAAGACCAGACTAGAGACCCCTGAGGAGGGGAGGGAGAGAGAGAAAGATGGGGGAGATGGAACCCTGGTAGGGCCCCCCTGTACATTTGTATATATTTAGGGACTGGGTGGGGGGTGGGACACACACATAGAAGGGTGGGGCTGCAGGGGAGGATGACATAGGATAGTCAGGGTCCCAGCCCTAGTGACAGAAGGCAACTCCTTAGGACCTAGGCATGCTGGGCTGGTTTTACTTCCCCCTCTCTAGGCCCAGCTCCCCTCTTAGCAGGGGGAGTGGGTGGCCCAGCAGGCCTGGCCCAGCTCCCAGTTCCCCCTGTACCAGCCCCATCACAAATTCCCTCCATGGGCAGTGGGCAGAAGACCTTTCAGACCTCAGCTGAGCGTAGGGGGAGGGGGAGCGGCCTTTTCAGTCCTTGCTCCCTAAAGACTGGTTTTATAAATTGCAGGCAAAATTGGGAATAAAGAATCACAAAGAATTCTGTGTCTCTGTATGTGTGTGAGAGAGAGCTCGAGAGAGAGACAAAGTGCTAGCATACGCTTGTCAGGGGCTAGACATCTGTATAATTTGGTCCCTGTAAAAAGCAATGAAAGCCCCATAGAAACGGGGCTCCTCTATCCTAAGAGTCAGTTCTCTAATGCCTATCTCGACAAACTCTGAATTAACAGTCTACACTCATCAGTCCACATGTAGCCAGTTTATTAAAGCCAGGGCTTCATCATGGATCCAGAAGGGAGAAAATGGTAGATACCACACCCCTTCTTTCTCTGCTCCCTCCTTCTTCAACAACTCATCTACAGCCCAGACCCCCGGGAAGGAAGGACCCCAGGAACCGTGGCTGGCGTTAGGCATAAATACATAGAGGCTACAGCCTGAGTCAGCAGCGTCAAAGGGGCAGGAAGAGGCAAGAAAGGACGGCCCTAGGGCAGCCCTCTCAGGGCCTGTCCTGAGCCCAGGGGCCCACGGAGCAGACAAAGGACCACCGGGCAGGCCGCCTTAGGGTCAGGCTTCAGCCAGCCCTGTCCAGCGAGGCTGGCATATGGCTCCACGTTATCAGGGAAGAGTAGGAACAGGCGAGAGGCTTAGGTACTGTTGCCCTGTTCCTGCTCAAAGAGTAGCATGGCGAGCTGGGTGCGGGAACCGAGGCCCTCGAGTAAGCTCTGGCGACAGCGGTGGTACAGATCCTCACTGAGCCGAGCGTTACATGGCTGGGCCCTGTAGCGCTGCAGCAGGGCCGGCTCCACGGCCCGCAGCACATGTAGGCTGGAGAAGCGCAGAAACAACTCATACACATCCAGGTTCTCCAGCAGCTCCTCTTCCTGCTCAGAGGCTGCCACCAGCCGTCCACGGGCTGCCACGTAGTCGGAGTTGTAGAAGCATGCCTCACTGGCAGCCTGGCGATCAAAGTGGCCAGTGTCACGACCCAGTTCTGGTGGCCCTGGCCCCTGAGGTGGAGCCACAGCTGGATGGAAGGCCTGGAAGTGCATGGGAAAGAAGGCCTGCCAGCCAGAGATGGCGTGCATGCGGCAGCGGTTCAGGAAGTCAGGAGTGAGCACTGTGTCTGGCCCGGCCAGCAGGAACAGAGTGTCTAGTGGGTGCTTCTTGGAGAGGAGATCCATGAGTCGCAGTGGAGAGGGTGCTGCTGTCTGCACACTGAGCCAGGGCACTCGGGCACCAGGGAAACGCCGCTCTAGCTCTGCCACATGAGCTTTGACTGGTGCAAAGACATCTGCATGGGCCGCCCGCTGGGCCTGGCGTGGCTCATACAGTAGCAGCAGGGTCAAGGATGCTGCATCACCAGGCTCCAGTGCCGCAGTGGCGAAGGCTTCCAGGAAGCCGGAAGCCAGGTCTCGCTCGGCTGCAGCTAGTGGCAGTAGCACAGTAAGTCGAGAAGCCTCGGTGACATAGGGCACCGGCAAGATCTCTACTCGGCTCAGGGGCCGGAGGAGCTGTACCCTTCGAGTAAGGGGCCAGCGGCCTCCCTGGGGTGTCAGTGCTTCCAGCTGCAAGTCTAGTGTATACTCCATGCCTCGGGCTGGATCAAAACGCCGATAGCCGTTCACCAGCTGCCGCTTTTGGAGCCGCAGAGCTGGTTGGTAGCGACGGTTGAGCTCCTCTAAGGCTGTCCCCAGGACATCAGCCACATCAGCCTGGTCAGCCCCACGCAGTGGGCAGCGGGGTGAGCCGTCGGCACAGGAGAAAGTGTACTGTTCTGTGAAGTAGTCCCAGCGCAGAACCTCGAAGCGCGAAGCAGGGCGAGATGGTGCTGGAATGCCCACTGGCCAGGTAGAAGCCCGTTCTCCATCAGCAGCCAGTCTGCTCGTATTCTGGATCTCCCACTGGGCCAGAAAAATAGGCCATGAGCGAAGCAAGGGGAGCCACCATGTAGCTAGTATACATCTAGAGGCTAGGTGAGCAGTCAGGGATACCCAGGGAGGACCTGCAGCCTAGTCCAAACCTCTACTCTCCCAAGGGCCCCTCTCCACAGGTTGAAGCAGCTTGAAAGTTAAAAGGGGAATTTCCTGGAAGTTCCACAGAGGTCAAAGACCTGGAATTTTAGTGCTGACTTTTCTCAGAACCTGCTCCTCTTCATTCACTCCTTTACCCCCCCCCCCCCAGCTCAGACTGTACCTGCAATTCTTGAATCTCCTGGTACGTGCGTTCCAGCTCAGCCCGGGCAAACGCCTTGTGCAGTTGGTACATGTGCACAGGGTTATGCACAGGGTGGGCTGTCAAGGCGTTGCGGAAACGGGGGTCTCCCTCCTGCACGGGTTCCCCAGGGCTCAGCTCCAGATAGTTGTAGTGCACTCCCTGGGGAGGAGAGAAAGGGAGGCATCCATAATGGGAACAATGACACCCCTCCACCTTAGCCAGTGTCTCATCTCCTAATATTATAACCATTACGGACTTGGGGGTCCGAGTTCTGTGGATTTTAGGTCCATTTGCTCAGTTGATGTGGTATAACCCAGGTCAAATCTGTTGGAGCTTATCCATGAAAGCTGTCTCAGAGATGTCTACAGAACTAAGAAAATAACTAAGAACACACACAATGTGAGAGGATCTCTCACTTTTCCCTAATTCCTATACAACCCTGTCTAATAACTTTCCATCAGCATGGATGAGGCTATTGAGGCCTCATCTACTCATTTACCTAGGACCACTGGCCTTTTTAAAAATGATAGATTAACACGGAACCCAGGCCTGCATCTTTACCACTCCATATCTCTTGGGGAAGGGCAAGTGTTTGACTCTAACGGGGAGGCATATCTTCCTACCTCATGGTCACTGGTACAGCCCACGCCTGTGGCATCTAGGATGCACCGTCCCAACCACTCATCTGGGCGAGCACTGACGATGTCGTTGCGGCAGCTTTCCAGGTGGGGGCGCAGTCGCTGTAGCAGTGTGCGAGACAGTAACACTCCAAAGCCCCCGTGGCAGTAGCGGCCTGGGGTGGGCTCTCCACCGATGAAATCCTGGGGCCGACCAAGATAGAGATGGGTTGCCGAGGCAAGGCTGAGGTGGCCAGCTAGACGTTCCAGTCCATGCGCCTCCGTGTAGGTGGCATCAGGCACTAGGAAAAACCAGTCAAAGTCATCGCCGTGTTGCTCCAGCAGGTGGCGCAGCGCCAGGTGCAGGTGTCCGATGGGTCGCTCTTCGCCCAGTGTCACCACGGTCATGCCCGATGGTGTCCTTCGACCCCGAGCACCGGTCAGGAACACTACACGCTCCAGTCGGTGTCCCAGAGTTCGGTTCACAGCCACACCCAGTGTAGGCAACGTGGCCTGTGAGGTGAGCACTGCCACCAGCAGCCTCTGCCTGATGCCCAGCTCCGTGCTGATATACCGAGTTCTGGGAAAAGACAGTTATAAAAAAGATAGCATACAGGCCCCGCTTGCTATTTGTTCTCTGGACCCGTTTTGTACCCTTGAACAGGAGAAGAATAACATCTCTCCCACGAGACATGAGAATTTAAGTGAAATACTGGTCTTTGCATTTAGGAGATAGCAATTTCCATGCAAGTAAGAGAGAGATGTATTAGACCTAATTCCACGTTTCACAGGATAGTATGTGTCTCTGAGCATAATACTTAATTTGAGCCACCTGTAAAATGGGACTGACTGTGTTTAAACAGTAAAACGCTTGGCATATACCCCCTGCTATATGGAGATGCTGCCATTTCCCCAAGTATATCCTATAAATGATGTGTATGAATATATGGCATAGCGGTGTACAGAATGTTTTTCCAGGAGGGGCAAATTAAGACAGGAACTCACCTTCCTAAGTAGAAAGTAAGTTGTACAACTGGAATTCACTGTTACTTAGAAGAAATTACTTCAATTCGTAGGCAGAGACATCAATGTGATGAGTATATTATTCCTCCCTCCCTCTCTCATCCCAAGGTGGCCCTTGAAACCCGTCTAGGAATGAAATACAGGTAATTTCCAGTTCTTTCCCCTTCTTTAACACTATTTTCTCTAACCCTAAACAGACCAGCTAAGGGCTAAGAGGGTCTTTGGGGAACTATGGGTGCAGCCGGTTTAGCTCAGCTCTGATCCGGACTTGATCCAGAAAAAGCTTCAAAGCGGCCCTCTGCCTCCCTGGAAAGAAGGGTCATAGGAAGTAATCGAGGCCCAAGGACTTCCTGGCCGACGGGGCCCTTCCTTCCGGAGCCTGACCCGGCCTCCGGCGGCCTCCCCAGGGCGCGTCTGGACTGGTACCCGGGGGGTGGGGCTGATCAGTACCTGACGGCTTTCTTGGCGGCCTGGCCGGGCTGTGCGGGGTGGTAGGGCAAGACGCGAGGCTCCCAGCTCTCACCGGCGCCTGCACCAGCCCCGGGTCTCTCGCGCTCCGCTCCGGGCAGCACCGAGTTGGGCCGACGCGCCGCGTTGGTGTTGCCGCGCGGCGGCATCTCCGAGTCTCCGGGTTGGGGCGGCCCCGGGCCGCAAGGCTCCTCCACCCAGGTGACGCTGATCAGACTCAGGGTGAAGCCCAGAGAGATGCCCACGGCCACAGGGCCCGCGGGCCGCAACACGGACAGCAGCAGCGATGCCCGCATGGCGTCCCAACAGCGGGCCCCCGGCCCCCGCGCAGCCCGGGCAGGCTCCGAGGGGGCGGGACCGGGGAGGGGGCGGATCCGGAGGGTCCAGGCCCAGCAGGCGGGCCCGCTCCCTCCCCGCCAAGCCGGGGCAGCAGCGAAAAGCCCGATCCCTCGCTCTGATCCGCTGCCCCTCCAGCCGCTCTCGGCGTCCGGGCCTCCCAGGCGGCTGCTGTCCGACGTGTCATACGAGGGCCCCGCCCCCGAGGTGGGGTCTCAGCCGTCAGCTACCCGAGAGGGAGGAGGATGTTAAAGGGGAAGGACCCCCGGAAGTGCCGCCTCCTCATCGTCGGAGAAGCAGACGCCGGGGGCGGAGTCTCCTGCTTCCCCCGGCGTGGTTGGTGCATCTCGGGTGACGTCAGAAGCAGCCCGCCCCTGCCTGGATGGTGCACCCTGAGTGACGTCAGGAGCAGAGGCCGGAGCTGTCCATCAGCACCAAAGGCCTCCGGCGGGCTCAGGGCATGGGGCCGCGGCTTTGGGGCAGCCCGAGCTCCTGCTGCTACTCCTGCTTCTTTCCCTTCCCCGGGCCGGGTCCGAGTCACCGGGCCGTGGGGCTGCAGTGTCAGCCGGTGTTGGAGGTGGAGCAGCGCCACCGTCGCACAGAGACCTGTCTCTCTGGCCCATCAGCCCCCTTCGCACGGCGGACTTTACCCGGACCCCAGTCAGTAGGAGCCTCTGGGGTCCCACAGCCTCGGCTCCTCCGGTCCTTGAACGGCCTCTCTTGCTCAGAAGCCCAGGTCACCTCCAGCCCAGGTAGATCTTTGACAATTCCAAATTGAGCCTCTCACAGATGGGGCTCGGGCAGCCTCTTTTTTGCCAGCAGCACCCTAGCCTCGTCTGGCCCCATCTAGTCCCTCTTTGAAGTCCATCCTAACCGCCTCTAGCCAGGCACTTGTTTCCCTTTGTCTTTACTCCCCATTCTAGAGACGCTTCCAGAGCTGCCTGATATGGGCACCATTCCTTTGTCCACTGTGCCCTTGCTGATTCCCCCCACTCGCACTGTTATCCTGGTGGAGACCCACGACTGACTCTTGACCCCAATTCCCTCCCTGTTAGGTTGACCTGGGAGGGTGACCCTCTTCTAGTCCCAGCACTATGCCGGGTACTATGGAAACTCTGCGGTTCCAGCTGCTGCCCCCGGAGCCAGATGATGTCTTCTGGGGTGCACCCTGTGAACAGCCTCTGGAGCGCAGGTATCAGGCACTGCCGGCCCTCGTCTGCATCATGTGCTGTTTGTTTGGAGTCGTCTACTGCTTCTTTGGTGAGATCCCCCTCAGTCCTCACCTGTACCCTTCCACTGTTTCCCTGAGGTTCCTTTTCTGGCATCTCTCCCAAATCATTTCCAGTCCATCTCGCCCCCATGGCTCTATCTTTCTTTTGTTGATCCCAGTGATATTTGTAGATCAATGACTCCGGATTCTATTGACTCCAGACTCTACCGAGCACAGGTTTTAAATTAGGCTCTCTGAGTTTAAACCTGGCTCTAGATGTCAGTCACTGTGATGTAATGGGTACATTAACCTCAGTCCCAGCTTTCTCGGCTGGACAAAGGCAAGAATGTTTGTCTCATATAGACACGAATTAGTAGGTACTCAAAGAACAGTAACTATTGTATCAAAGATGTGTTTGGATCCCCAGGCTAAGCAGACACTGAAAACACTTAGCATGGCCATTAAACGTGGTCCCTTACAACAGGGCATATTGTATGGTGGGGGCGAGACCTGGAATATTCACACTTGTGATACATATTACTGTGGGCTGGATGGTAGTCACACACATGGAGATCGCCTACAAGGCAGATTACCATAAGGATGGTTATTGCAAAGAGTTGTATGGGGGAGGGCGTGGTATGTCTGTAATCCTAGCTAAAGCAGGGGATGAAAGCTCAAAGCCAGTATGGGTTACATGGTGCAGTGGTGGTGGTGGTGGTGGTGGTGGTGGTGGTGGTGTGTGTGTGTGTGTGTGTGTGTGTGTGTGTGCAGTAACTGCTGGACTTCAGTTGAACAAGTGGGTGAATGTGGGTCCAGTTGAAAACTCTCAAGGTCTTGGCCACAAAGGTATCACATGGGCTAGTGGTAGCTTAGAGTAAATGCCCAGTGGATTGTTCAGAAAGTTATGGAACTTCACAATGGAGACTGACTTCTATGAGTAGGGACCCAAAAAAGGCTCCAGGAAGACTGTAAGTATGAGAACCAGTTTGGGTAAAAGGGCTGGCAGGTTTGGCAGAGTGTGGCAGACTCTATACTTGTAGTTAGAATAGTTGGGAGTATGAGGTGTGGGTCAGATGGTCTTTCTTTTACATTTTTGTAGAGTGGGCAGATGTGTATTGGGCCTTCAGAGATCTCCACCCTCTGCTCTGTGCACCTAATCCCTCTGCATGGTGTTCTGGACAGCCTCATCCCTCATCTTCAGCTCCTATGTCATTCTGCTCATCTTGGATGCTCCTACCATGGGATTCAGAGCCTTTTTCTGAACTCTGCTCTTCTCTGACTCCAGAACCTTCTGGGATCTGACACCCCCAGTCTTGGGAACGAATCTCTTTCTCTTTATTGTCTCTCTCTTTGGCTTTGCCTGCCTCTCCTTGACTCCCAGCTCTAACTTACCTTCCCAACTGTTCAGGATCCACACCCCATCCCTCTTCCAAGTTCTACTAAAGGGTGTAAATTCCCTGTAACCCCTGCTTCCGAAACTCCACAGCCTCAACTTCTCCACATAGTCCTCTGAGATTCCCTACAACCCCTAGTGCCTTCTCCTGGTTCTCTTTGATCCCCGTAACTCCAGTAAGGAGACTGTTCCTCCACATGCTGATCTGCAGTGATCAGATGCCATCTCTCTGGCCTCAGTGTCCCTCTTTGTCTTTAACAATCTTAATGATTCTACCTTTGTCCCTGAAACGCAGATCTGTAACCTTCCTGCACTGCTTTAGCTCTGAAGCCCTGTGGCCATTAAGAGGATCTCCTCACTCTAAACTTATGTGACGTCACTCCTATACATAATTGTTTTTCTGATTTCCAGATTTGTCATCTCTAACTAGTCCCTCCTCAGAGGCCCCAGGGACTTCATTGCTGATCCCCTTGTGATCTCAATGATTGGAACCCTCTGACTTCAAAGACCCCATTACTGATTACTCAAACCCAGTTAGCACTGACCCTCAAAGACTTCAAAGCATTATTTCAATAATTACGTATTTTCCCAGTGATTACCAGCAAACACTACATGTTCCCTCTGACCTCTAGCTCTACCACTGGGCGGGTAACCTCGAATTCTCTTATTTTAGCATTCGTGTCGCTGATTCCCTTGTCCCTCTATGTTCTCAACTCTCTGACTTCAGTCCGGAAAGCTCATTTTGGCCCCTCACTGACCCTGTTCCTCTCCAGGTTACCGCTGCTTCAAGGCAGTACTGTTCCTCACTGGGCTGCTGTTTGGCTCAGTGGTCATCTTCCTGCTGTGCTACCGAGAGCGGGTTCTGGAGACGCAGCTGAGTGCTGGAGCAAGCGCAGGCATCGCATTGGGCATTGGGCTGCTCTGCGGGCTGGTAGCCATGCTGGTGCGCAGCGTGGGCCTCTTCCTGGTGGGACTGCTGCTCGGTCTGCTGCTCGCTGCTGCCGCCCTACTGGGCTCTGCACCCTATTACCAGCCTGGCTCTGTTTGGGGCCCACTGGGGCTGCTGCTGGGTGGCGGCCTGCTCTGTGCCCTGCTCACGCTGCGCTGGCCCCGACCACTCACTACCCTTGCCACTGCTGTGACGGGTGCTGCGCTCATCGCCACCGCTGCAGACTATTTTGCTGAACTGCTACTGCTGGGGCGCTACGTGGTGGAGCGACTGCGGGCTGCGTCTGTGCCTCCCCTCTGCTGGCGGAGCTGGGCCCTGCTGGCACTCTGGCCCCTACTTAGCCTGATGGGCGTTCTGGTGCAATGGAGGGTGACAACCGACAGGGACTCCCACACAGAAGGTGAGAGGGCTCGGACTATGATGGGGATGGGAAGAAGGGATGGACAAAGATGGGTGGGGTGACTGAGGGATTAGTGAGACGGGACAGACGCTATACACACCAAAATTGGGGAAGCCATCAATTAGAAAGTTGACTTGGCCAGGGTCTAGGAGTGTAGGGCTAAGTGACAATATTCATTTGAAAAGAATGTGTGGGACACTGGGTTAAGCCCGTTCCAGGCACGGAGGAGATATAGCTGAGATGAAACAAATGGAGATATTATTCAGTGATTGATAGCATGCTTGCCCAACATGCAAAGAGCTCCGAGTTTGATTCCCAGGACCACAAATAAACAAACGCTGTTAGAGATGGGCTCATGGTCTTATAGGTGTACATCTAAGATACCTGAGAAGCAGATAATAGACATGCAAACAAACAAGTTCATCCCAGTTGTGCAGAGTGGTATGGAGTGATACAGGGTAATCTGAAACTATAACTCTATAGAGCCCACTGTAGTTAGAGTGGCCAAGGAAGGGTGTCTGGAGCGGGAACAGTTCATGAAATAAGCTGATGGTGTTGACTCTCTGGATCAGATTTTCTTAGGACAGTGAGATGCCCATGGAGGGCTTAGAGTATTGGAGGAAGAACATAGGTTAATGTTGGGGAATATAGAACACACAAGAGCAATGGTTCTCAACCTTCCAAATGCTACTACCACCCTTTAATACAGTTCCTCATGTTGTGGTGACCCCCAACCATAAACTTGTTTTTGTTGCTGCTTCATAACTGAAATTTCCTACTGGTATGAACCATAATGTAAATATCTGTGTTTTCTGATAGTCTTAGGTGACTCCTGCAAAAGAATCATTTCACCTGGGGGTTGGGACTCGCAAGTTGAGAACCATTGCATTAGCAGAAGCACGTAGAGAAAGGAAACAGTGAAGAAGCAACTGTCCAGTTGAAAGATGATGGCAACTGGCCCGGGAGTCACCCGAGGCCTTAGGATGGGGACGGCGACAGCAGTTGTGGAGGGAGTGTTACACACACAGGCCTTCTGCAAGAAAAGAAAACCTGGGTAGTGCTATCTTGAAAGTGGGAAATCAGGAAAGGAAGTAACAGGATGGAGGTGGGGGTCATAGGCAAGGGACTGTGGAAGCCTAAAGCTCCTTGAGGAAAGGAGAGGAGATGGTTCAGGGAAGAGCGATGTGAATTTCTGTGCCCGTCTTCCTACAGTGGTCATTAGCAGGCAGCGAAGGCGAGTGCAGCTGATGCGGATCCGGCAGCAGGAAGAACGCAAGGAGAAGCGGAGGAAGAAGAGACCCCCTCGGGCACCTTCCCGAGGTCCTCGGGCACCTCCGCGGCCTGGTCCCCCGGACCCTGCCTATAGACGCAGGCCAGTGCCCATCAAACGCTTCAATGGAGATGTCCTGTCCCCGGTGAGGCTCCAGGGTGGGAGATGTGTAGACTGACCATGCAGGGCTGGGTCTACTTAGGGAACACTGGCCCTAAGGCCTGTGTTTTACTATCCATCAGAAATATGGTACCTGGGCCCTGATGGAACCAGCTTTGTAGGTGTCCCGAGTACTGACATTTAATGGCTATTTTAGGGCTGCAGACTCAGTGTGGGGATGCCTTGGGTTTGTGTAGGCCAGAAGAGTGCCAAGCCTGGGTAGGACAGAGAAAGGTAGTTCGGCAGCAGTACCTACACCTGTGATTATTCCCCCACAGAGTTACATCCAGAGCTTCCGGGACCGACAGACTGGGAGCTCTCTAAGTTCCTTCATGACCTCACCCACGGACACGGACTATGAGTATGGGTCCCGGGGACCACTGACAGCCTGCTCGGGACCCCCTGTGCGGGTCTAGTCATGTTTCCATTGTCTAGACTCTGCAGTCATCAGCTCTGCCGGACTGGAGAATCCTGCCAGATCACTACTGCGGCTGCATGGCCCTGTGGTCTTTGGCTGTCTCTCTCACCTCGTTGGAGAGGGCTGGCCAGCCACCAGAAGGGAGGCTGTGTCTCAGGCTAGGTAGGCCTGGCCTGAGGAAGAAGTTCCCGTCCAAGCTCCTGAGGGACTCAGGATGTGAGCCCACAGGGATGTGCTCAGGGTTGTGTGTGGCCCATATATGCGTGTGTGAAGGAGTAGGCTTTGAGGGGACACTGGGACCCTTGCCTTATATTTCTGATTGGCAGGGCTTCTTCAGGGCCAGTCCCGCCTCCTGCTGCACTGCTGGGGTCCCATGGGCCAATCTTGCATGTCTGTGAGGAGGAGGCCTGCCTGCCTCCCTATTGCTCTGCCTTTCAAGGACTCATCTAAGAGTTCTTGTCATTGTCCTTAGAGCTAATGGCAGTGCCCCTCACCCTGATCCCCTGGGCCTCTGCAAAGCTACCGGCCTGAAAGGGCAGTGACAGAGGATGGGGGTGAGGAATGTTGTTCTGGGTTGGGTCTGGGAGGAAGGTGGAGGGAAGGGCCTAAATGCACGGTGCATGTCTGGTGTCTGCCATGCCACCCTAGACACCTCATGCTTCTGTCCCCTCCCACCCTGTTTAACATCTTTTATAAATGTGCCAAACTATGTAGCCTCTGCCAGAAGTCTTCAGTAACTGGTACTTCTATCAACCAAGTTAGAAGCCCGGCAACTTTGGAGCTATGTATATCATTGACTATAGGAGCCTCCGAGCATGGCCTGCCTTACCAGGGCACACAGACAGGCATGAGCACAGATGGTAGCGTTTTCTTTATTGTTTTCTGATATCTCTGGCTCCTCCCTTCCCACCGTGCCCAGTATAAGGGTACATGTCTCCTTCCAAACTGGCTTGGTCTGGTTCAGTCTGCTAGTCACCTGTAGGGGAATGACCGCATATAGGACTGGGGTGGGAAGAGTCGGGCCAAGCCAATTTCTTCCCCCTGGCAGAGCCTGGGTCCCCACAAGGGGAAGAGCTGGGTCCCAACCTTTCAAAGCCTCTGTCAAGGGTGTCTGTGGGGGGACCAAGACAGGTAGGGCAGAAAGATATGCAAAGGCTTGGGGTACAGTGGAAACCTCCTATGTGAAAGAGGGAAAGAATGGAAGGGACCTCTGGGTCACTGTTGAACCCACTTAGGAGAACAGAAGTCAGCTGGACAAAGGGCAGGAGGCGGGTGAAGGACAGGTACCAGCAGATACTGGTGGGTAGTGAGAAAAAGAGCAACTGGTAGCAACGGGGTGTTCTGGGAGACATGCATGCACCAGAGAAACCCAGGCAGGAAGGATCCTAGGAAGGTCAGGGAAAGTTCTCTTGAGACTTAGGGTTCCCGTTCCTGTTCATCACTGGGTGCGATCTCTCCCACCCCTCCCCCGCTCCCCACATGCACCAGAATCTAGTGTCAAGAGTCTTTCCCCGAGTCTAGGAAAACCTCCCATAGGTGTATATCAGCACTGCAGCTTCCAGGCGGCACCCCCCTGCCTGGTCAGCATCCTGTTCCTGTGATTCTGCCCCCTGGGCTTTACTCACCCTCTACCAGCAGCTGTGTGTCAGCACTATCCTGGCCCGCCTGGCAGCTGTAGGTGCCCTGGTCCTCAGGTCGGACGTCATGGATGACCAGGCTGTGGGTGGGGCCGTGGCTGCGCATCTCATACTTGCTTCCCGGACACAATTCGACCCCCTCCCGCATCCAACACACGTGGCCTCCAGGACGGGACACAGTCACCTCCAACACCGCCCTGCGGCCAGCCAGAACCGTCTTCTCTCGAGGTGGGCGGCGGCACATCTGGAGAGGCAACGCTGCGGTTGGGGGACAGGACTTAATAAGGACATGCACGGTCCCTAGAGGAGAGGTGCATCTTCCCTGCCTGCGACCTCCACTCCTGGAACAAGCCCTCCGTGCCATCAGTCTGTTTCCCTGAATGCCCGGCTCAAAGTCTCTTCCTCTCCATCTCCTCTTGAGGAAATGAGCTGCCCTCTGTGACCTGCCCCAAGAGAGTCCCTCGAAGAGAAGAGATGAAGGAAGCAGCATCTCTAGGACTAGCGGCCAGTCATTCAGTCCCAGGACGGGGAGATGATGCCCATCCCTGTTGCCTTCGCCTTAGAAGCTTACCCTCCACCTCCAGGCGAGCCAAGGACTGGGCGGGTCCGGCCTGGAAGCAGACTTCACCGGTGTCCTCGGTTCGCAGCTCGCTCAGCACCAGAATGTGTTTCTTTCCTGGGGGGAGGGGAAAGTAGCGAGGCCTCAGCGGCTTCCCGGGAGCATTCGAGAACGAGGGTGGCACCCCAGCAGGTCGGGGCGGGGCGGGAACGTTCCGAAGTGTACGGAATTGGAGAGAGGAAGCGGAAAAGCAGCTAGGCAGGACTCAGAGCTGGCAGCAGAGCAAAGTCCTGGAGACCCTGGCAGTGGAGCCGTGGGGCGGGGCCTGCTCTAGCTAGAGGCGGAGCTAATCCTAATGGGGCGGAGTCTGCCTGAACTCTGGGCAAGGTAACGGGGTTGGGGGGGTGTTAAAATGTCACAGAGGATAGAAAAGCGACCGGACCTTCCTGTCGGATGCGGACGCGGCCTCCGGGTTTCAGGGAGCGGCCTCCGAGCTCCCAGCGCCCGGTGATCTCGGTCTCCGACACGGTGCACTCAAACGTGGCGCCATCTCCTTCGTGGGCGCTAACAGACCGGAGCTCCCGGAGCACTGACACCTCGCGCTCTGGGGCGGAGCCAGGGGCGGGGCGGATTCAGGACACGCCCCCACCACGCCCCCTCCCTAGAAGTGTGTAAACTGTAGGGCAACACCCTTCCGCAGTCCGGGCACCCAGAGTAGTTAGTACCCAGCCCCCGCATCCCTGGGTACCCACCGCGCACTGTCAGGCGCGCAAGCCCAGAGCGGGCGGTCCCCACAACGCAGCTGTAAGTGCCGGCGTCCGAGGGATTGCAGCGCCGCAGCAGCAGAAGGCGGCGTGTGCCGAGAGCCTGAAGCCGGAGCCGCGGACTGAGGGAGAGTGCCTGTCCATCCTAAGGGTGGGATTTGCAGCCGGGTCAGACCCAGCCCAGCAAGACTCCGGAGGTCGCGGCCCTGGAAGGTGCTAATGTCCTCTGTGCATGCCAAGCTGTCTAGAGGCTCACCAGCAGGGTGTTTCCCTGCTAGGGTTGGACTGTCCCACATCTTCCCATTCTGGTCACTTCTCTGAGAAGGTGCCATCCCTTGGGTACTTTAGGGCCGAGAATTGACACCAATGACATAGAAAGTCTGAGCTCTCCATGGACCCACGGAGTGTGGATTCTCAAACTGGTTTTCATCATGGGCTCTACCCATTTTGTTTGCCCTTAAGCAACTAACTCCGTTCATCCTACAGAACCTATTTCTTAGCTTGGTGATAACAAGGTATACCTTCGCAGGGTCTTGTAAGGATTAAAAAGGATTAAATGTGCCATCAATCTTAGTCTAGTGCCAGTCTTAAGGGTCCAGTGAGTGTTAGTTTCTTGCCTGCATTATTGTTATGTCGATAGGTCTTCACTAGGGCCATGTTCTGACCTTTTCCCATATAACGTCAGCCAAAGTCTGGGAAAGCTCGCACTTGAACGTGGCTGCGTCACCTTCAGTCACTTCTAGGTCCTGTGGCCCCCGCACAATAGTCACTGGGACCTCTGAGAGTGGGTGAGGGAGAAGAACACCAAAGGACGGAGGTAAGTGAGGAATGAGGGCCCAGTGTGCACAACACAGGCACAGAGGTCAGCAGCAGACACATGCAGGGGTCAGTGGAGGCCACTGGCGAATGGAGGACATTTAAAGGCAGTTAGTTCAAAGGAGATGCTGGAAAATGGGAGACAGAGCAGGGCCAGAGAGCCAATGGGTTAGCAGTGACTTGAGCCGGGCAGCAGAGGAACATGCTGGGGTTGGAGGGGAATGGCAGAAGCCGAGGAAGAGAGGTCCAAAGGATCACTCATAGATACAGAGACAGCAGTGACCACATAGCTGGAATGGCTAGCTGAAGAAGACGCTGGGTTTGGGGGAGGGGCATGAAAGCTCTGTAGAGCACAGAGGTGTGATTAATGGGAAAATCATTAGGGCTGGAAAGAATGGGGACCCTCATGCAGAATTAGTGCTAGAGCACACTTTGGTGGCTCATCAGTGGAGCCACAAGGGGCACACGTAAGCAGAATAAGAGTAGTCAGTGGGGCCATGTCCAGGTAGGCAGTCACGGGATTATTCAGGGTAGCACCAGTTTGCAGGGCTAAGTTAACCAGGCAGTCATATGCAAGGTGGTCATTGTGGAGGCCACAAAGATTCAAAGGGCCCAGGGGTTCCCCATTCTGGCAAGGTCGTCAGTAGGAGCCACATAGTTAGGTCAGTGCCCACACACAGGAAGTTAGCAGGCAGGGGCCCAGAGGCCACACCTCTCACTGAGAGCCGAGCAGCACATCGAAGGTTATCTGAAGTGAAGGAGACACAGCCCGAGTCAGCCAGACCCAGGTCGCTGAGTACCAAGCGGTGAATACGGCCTTCTGAATAAATGTGGCACTTGGGCCCCGGCTGCAGCCGGACTCCGCCCTGGGCCCACTCTCCAGTCACACCCTCCTGGGACAGTTCCAGCTGGAAGGTGGCACTGTCTCCCTCATTGACAGTCACATCCTGCAGAGGCCGAAGTTCCCTCAGCTGTCGGGCTGGTGTGGGGAGATGAGAGGGGAGGATGCCAGGTCTGGCTCTGGGCAGCGTTCAGGGGCTCACTCACCCCTTAGCACTCTTATCCCTGCCCACCCCCAATCCCTGCGTACACAATCAAAAGCCCTAACTATACAAGTTCAGACTGGGTGGGTGGGAGGGAAAGACAGACACAATTGGCTAGATTGGTCAGGGGAGAGCTGTATAAGTTAGAAAAGAAAACCACACAAAAGGAGTGTTAGAATTGGCGGGCGAGAGAAGTGTGGGGTGTTGTAACACTGGAGGAACAGGAACTCTGAAGCCAGACCACTGGGATTGGAGCCTAGCTTTAACATATAATTTGTGTATGTACTGTGTGATCTTTGGCAACTGACTTTCTGGCCCTCGTTTTCCCTATTGCACTAAAGAGCAGTGAAGCTCTGCATTATTCTGTGATGGCACCCAGTCACCAAGACCTGACGTTTCCACTCACTTCCTCAAAGTCTCTAGAGTAGAGAGCAACCCCATTTTTAGGAAGACTTGTATGAGAGAGATTGCATGAGGTCACACAGCTAACTGGTAGGAGGCTCCAGCATAGGATGCTGGATGAGAAGTGCTATTTTCCAGCCATTATTTCCAAGAATGAATACAGAGAGCCTTTCTGGAGTATAACATTTATGTTGCTAGCAAAGCCATTTGGACTTCTGAGGTAACTAGAAAACATTAGTAAAAGAGATTTTGCTTTGAGGAGGGAGTCTTCAGGTTCTAACCCCAATTGGGATGGCCAGGACAGACTTCCCTTGGCAGAAAGGGGCACTTTGGTGGGGGATCTCAGGGACTCTGGGCTGGCCAGGTAGATGATTAGGAAAAGACAGGGCACTCACGCCTCACACTGAGCCTGGCCAGGGTGCGGTCATGGTGGCTCTCACAGCCGTAGGTACCCTGGTCGCTAAGTAGGACGCCACAGATGGAGAGGCGGTGGATATGGCCATCCTGGGCAGTGGTCAGGCGGGAGTCCATGGGAACAGGCTCCCCACCTCGTAACCAGCGAATGGCTCCAGGCGCACCCACTCGGCCTGTCTCCACCTCAAGGCACACATCCTGACCTTCCTCAGCCCGCACGTCCTGCAGCCGTCGCAAGAACAGCAGCTCTGTCTCTGGAAAGGAAGAAAAGAGGAAGTCATGAAGCCCTGACATTGAAGGCTGGCCCTGGCCATCTCATTTCTAGGCCAGGATTGTGAGGGGGTTTACAAGAAACAGAACATTTTATGCTCATTTGCACTAAACCTCGAACATGGAGCCTGGCACTTGTGTCTGTGGCTCCTACTCGGGCAGTCACGGTCCCTGAATCTTTAAGCTGGCAGTCTCGGATGATCAAAGTGTGGCTTGAACCATTCTGGACCATTTGCAGCTGGGGCCCTGGAGTAACAACAGCTCCATTGCGTAGCCACGTGACTTGGGCATCTGGCGATGAAACTTCACACTGGAATGTGGCATCATCGCCCTCGTGGACCGTCAGGGGGGTCAGTTCAGAGACTAGTTTCACTGGTGGCGGTTCTGGAAGGAGAGGTAAAGCAGGATTCAAGTCCTCATTCTCCCACCAATTACTAAAGCTTGAGTAAGAGTCTACTGTGTGTTGGTCATGAGGGTTCTCCCAAAGGCCACACTTAGCTCCCTGGAATCCCAGCCTGGCACCCCCTCCCAACTTTCCAGTACCAATATGTCATTTACTATATTACAGCATTAAATAGTCACAGCAACCTATCTGCTATCTTGTTGGGGGTCAAGAGAAGTATAGCAATTTATCTAATGTCATACAACTCCCAGAGAGCAGAGTCTGGGTTGGACCTTGGGCAAGTTGATTTCTAGAGGCCCTGTTGTTATCTACTGGGCCATACAGCATGCTAGGGTCCTGGAAAAAGGAGTTTGCTCTATCAGGGTGATGTCATGCACACACTAGTGGGGAACCACAGACAAGTTGAGTGAGATGGACATGAGATAAGCCCAAATGTACAGCAGATGGTCTTGGTGGGTTCCAGAAACCAATGGGTGTCAGGGGTGCACTGTTACCTTCCACACTGACGATGAAGATTCGACTGTCCTGGGGTACATCACACAGGTATTCCCCAGCGTCCCCTTTCCGTGCCCCCTGTACCCGCAGCACCTGCCTGGCCCCGGCTTGTTCCAGCTGCACCCGCCCCTGGTTCGCCAGGCGTTCCCCGTCCTTGTACCAGCGCACAGGGCCCCCCGGCCTGGAGAAGTGCACCACCAGCTCTAGGTCCCCGCCTGGGGTGCTTCGAACCCTCGTCTGGGCTGCCTCGGGGGCCACTACCCGCACCGGGGGCTCTGTGGGGTCAGAGCTAGGGGTCACTGGGAGGGCATTAAGGAGGGCAGGGAGGCAAGCTGGGGAAACAGGATAAGGGGATAGACGTGGAGTCTTAGAAAAGTGGGGGAACCCTGGGTATGGGGTACTACTAAGGCTTTCTTTCTATCCAGGCTGTACTCACCAGCCACCTGGACATTGAAGTTGAGGCTTGGGGCCCCTGGGGCTGCCCCAGACTGGCAGGTGTAGACACCTGCATGACTTAGGTCTGCTGCTTGGATGTAAAGGACTCTTCGAGGACCCTCTGCCCTCAGCTCTAATCCTTCTCCCTGCTGCACAGGGCTCCCATTATGGCTCCAGGACACTTGTGCATTTGCTCGGGACAGCTCACAGCTCAGTACCACCGGCTCCCCAGGAGCCACACAGAGCGGGCTTGGGGCTGCCTCTGGGGCCAGGAACTGCACTGGGATTTCTGCATAAGGAAAGGCGGTTTTAAGACCAAGCCAGCCCCTGCCTCCCCTCCCCAGGCTAGCCCGGCACACCCACCATCCAGGCTGACGTTGAAGGTGACAGCCTCATCTCGAGTCTCACACACATACTCCCCGGCATCCTCAGGCTGGGCGTGGGGCAGGGTGAGAGTACGGACAGGCCCCTCTGCACCCAGCTGCAGTGAATCTGACACCTCTACCTCTAGCCCGTCCTTGTACCAGCGCACCTGGGACCCAGCCGGAGCCACCTCACAGCGTAGCTCCACATGTCC
Source organism: Sigmodon hispidus (assembly GCA_004025045.1). Taxonomy (NCBI): domain Eukaryota; kingdom Metazoa; phylum Chordata; class Mammalia; order Rodentia; family Cricetidae; genus Sigmodon; species Sigmodon hispidus. Next base: position 80,912 of record PVIH01003497.1, read on the forward strand.
TGAAGCCCCAAACTGCAAATCCAGGGATCGGGCTGCTGGGTGCACAATCCTCTCTGGTGGAGCTGGTGGGTGGGCAGAGAAAAGGACACATGATTTTGACTCAAGGCCTCTCCCTATCTCTCCAATACACTTTACAGCTAAGGACGGACCAAGGGCAGCTATGGGGAAAAGGCCTTGCCTAAGGTCATAAAGGCAGGTCAGACTGATACCCAGATCTATCAAGTTATTCCTCCCTACAGCCACACCAATTGCCTCCCCTGCTATGCTTTGCCTCTGACACACTATCTTTTGTTACTTGATAAACCATTTATTTTGCCATATATGTGTGTGTATACATATACATATATATATATATATATATATATATATATTTTGCCTGTCTACCTCTTCCCAATGTGAGTTCCACAAACACAGAAACCTGCAGCTCACTGGTTCACCTTGTCTGCATCTCTGGTCACTGTCCCAGCTCGATTTTTCGCATGGTTAAGACTAAGGAGGTGGGACTGGAGAGATGACTCAGGGGTTAGGAGCACTGGCTGATCTTCCAAAAGGACCCCGGTTCAATACCCAGTACCCACATGGTAGCTCCCATTCAAGGAGATCTTACACCCTCACACCAATGCACATAAAAATAAAGTTAAATACATTAAAAAGGACTGAGGAGGCTGTGAAGCTCTAGAGGTATGGAGGGGGAGGGGGGGAAAACAGGGGGGCCCTAAGATGAGGGAAGTGATGCCTGTCCCATAGCACCCTATCCCCCCACCTCCCTGGAAGTGCCCACATTCACTACCCACCTGTGACAGTGACTGTGAAGAAGGCTGAGTCATCTCCAGCATCACACACAAACTCGCCCCCGTCCTCTGGCTGAGCAGCAGGCAATACCAGACGACAACGAGGCCCATCACTCTCCAGCACCAGGGCCTCGCTTTCCTCCACCTCTAGCCCATCCTTATACCAGCGCACAGGTGCATCAGCTCGAGACAGCTCACAGGTCAGCACCACACATTCCAAACTCACAGCGACCAAGGTCACCTCATCCTGGGGGTATATGATCCGCACAGGAGGCTCTGTGGAGTAGAGCAAACAGTGCAGTCACCAACAGGCATGATTTGGGCCCTGTTTCCCATGTGGTAATAGTAGTTCTGAGTAGCATAATAATAAATAACAATAGGTCCCTGATCTATCCTCTGAAATCACTAGGGCCAGGCCTTTACAGAAATCATAATATTTTAGAGTCTAAAAAGGGTGCATTTCTCATTTATAAGACACCTTCAGACCCTGCTCCATCCCTTATAACAATTCCCACTAACATTTTTGCTGTGTAATCTATTTACCCTCAGCAAGACATATTAAAAGATAACAATCACATCTCACAATGTTATGCACTAGCCCTACCAGATAAACCAGGTAATTAAAGAGTAAAGTAATTAGCTATGCAGTAGTAAACTGTTTTAGTGAAATAAATTTGACTGCTGAACTTGTTTTCTCTTTCCTTCCTTCCTTCCTCTTCCCTCTTTCTTTCTTTCTTTCTTTCTTTTTCTTTCTTTCTTTTTTTTCTTAGAAAGGATCTTACTATATAGCCCTGGCCAGTCTGAAGCTCACAGGATGACTTGGAGCACACTAGCACGTCACCTGCCTCTGCCTCCTTAGTACTGGATTAAAGATGAACACCACCACACCACAGGGCTGCTGAACTTTTAACGGGCCTTTTGATTTTGAGGGCTTGGGGGCTTGCAAAATTTCGTATCAGGGATGGTCAGGACCTGTAGAACTGGTCCTTCCTAATGCTGTAGTAATAGCTCTGAGCACTTTGCTTGGCTGGCCTCACAGTAATGTCTGAAGGAAAGTACTATGCTGTCTCCATTTTCCAGATGAAAGAATTAAGGCGTAGAATGATTACACAATGAACAGTCCTTAAGGTCACAGATGACTACAACTCCTGGGGGCAGGAGGAAGCACTTTCTGTTCCAGGGACGCTCTCCTGCTGTCGGCAGTAGGAGGGAATCTGAGCCCAGGCTTGCGGCAACTAGGAAATTCTTTTGGTGTCTATACACCAGAGTTTCTAATACCTGTCTTAAAGTTTCCCAGGGATGCTATACGCTGCTTCAGGGTCTCATCCCCCAGCACAGGCCACTCCTCCAGAAAGTCAGTATTTGGTCAGCAAGCCCAAGCTTACCCTAGTACCATGCCCTCGTTTCCCTGGAACTCAAGTTTCCGTAAGATTAGAATACACAGGGCCCCCTTGTGGCCGGGCTGGAAAACTGCTAGCTTCCCTGACTAGGATTTTTCAGAAATTCATGGAAGGACTCAGCCACAGTCTTGAGTTCGTGGAACACGCCTCTACACATGAGATTTTTTTTCTCAAAGTGTTTGATCCAGTTGTGACAAGGCCAAAAAGATGACAGGAGGCATCTTCTTGAGCTGTGGCACAGATCGGGGCAGTGAGTTGGAGGAAATCTATAGCATGAGAACCCATGTGGAACCTGATCTACTCTGGCCTGGAGGTGAGGCACCTGATGCTTTGCAGCTGTGGATGTTATGTCTGCCAGGGCTGGGAACAAGAGAGTGAAGGTGGCTAGCTGTAAAATAGAATGTGTGCACAGTCTTGTTACCATTGTGGACTCTGCTAACTGAGACAGAGGGAGTGGAAAGCCCTAGGCAACTTGGTCTGGACGGGACTCCTGGGGCAGGTCAGGGAAGACGGTAACAGGGCCATACACCTGTACCACCTTTGGGGTTTTTCTGTGATGCCCAGAACTGTCTAAAAAACCCCACTACCACCCTCAAGTCTCTGGCATACACCACCATTACTTCTAACCATCCTGTAACTCCCCCTGCTTAGAATATTCTCTGCCTGCCCCTTTCACTCAGTATTTCATTACCCTGACCAGAAAAGCAGCCGCCAGCCCTAGGATTTCTATGTTGTTCTTGACAGCCTACACTGACGTGTGTCTGACTTTCTTATTAGGCTGTGCCCTTTGGGAAGGAAATGCATGTCTGTTCATATGCTGTTGACTATACGGAGCTCAGTCTATATTACAGTCGCCCTGGGTGACTTTCTCCCAGGTCCTCTCTGCCTGTCTGCTCTGTGGAACCCTGGACCCTAAGCACATTTATCATTTATCACAGGTGTCTTGGAGTGTTTATTGGTGTGTTTATTGGTTTAACACAGAGGTCGCAAATTTCAGAGGCCAAGTAGGGTTAAGTCAATAGCTCAAGAAGTCTGGGGAGAGGGAGAAAGGACAGCAGGAAGGGTTGAACAGAGAGGGTGGGGACCCCATGTTATGGGGCAGCTGCTACTCAGTGCCAGCCGTCCGTCGCCATGGGGGGAAACGGGACCAGAGCCGCCGTGTCTTCGGCTTTTTCAAGAGGACGCTTAACTCCGGGTTGTTATTTGGACTGTCCTGACTTTGGTATGACTCTGTGGGCCAAACAAAACACATCTGTGGGCTGCACAGAGACCAAGGGTCTCCCTATTTGCGACCCCTGGTTAACAACTGTCTTGCTAGCTAGTCTGGCAGCTTCGTGACCAGTGGCCCAGACACCTGGCCCAGATGATGTTTTGCGAGCTGGTGGAGCATAGCTAACCCTGGCCTTGACACTGGAGAACTGCCTCTTTATACCAACTGGGGCTCCGGGTTCTTTCTAGCAGGGATTCTGGTGCATGCATCCTCAACCCGCACTTCCCTCCCTGACACCAGCAAGCTTGCACGTGAGGAAATAAGCCACTCAACACCCTTCACTGTCAGGGTTGCCCTCTGGTGATTCTGGGGTCTGGGATGGGTCCACACCTGTGACGGTGACAATGAAGGAAGCCGACTCATCATCAATTTCACACAAGTATTCCCCGGAGTCTTCCAGCTGGATGGAGGGCAGCACCAGGCGGCGGATGGTGTCTTCCTTCTCCAGAAGCAAGGCTGGGCTCTCCACTACCTCCTCCCCATCTTTGGTCCAGCGCACCTCAGCCCAGGGCCGGCACAGCTCACAGGTTAGCACCACACGTTCTAGGCGTACGGCCGCCACATACACTTTGCTACTGGGGTACACGATCCACGAGGAAACATCTGAAGGGCAGAGACATCTGCTGCTAGGCAAGAGGGGGCGGGACTGGGGTGTCCCTGATCTGTACCTGTCTCCTGTGCTTTGAAATTCTGCCATGTGTTAGAGGAGAAGTCATACGATAGGCAGTCACAGGCAGTGAGAGCCACAAAATCCCGAACAGCCACCACAATCAGAAAGACAGAACCATGATCTCCAAAGCACACCAAGTTTTGTGAGGGACCTGCGTAATGGGGACTGTGCTGTCAACTTTAGCTGTGGGAACAGTTCACATTCTCTCGGGTGACATAAGGGCAGTAGTATAAAAATAAAATGTAGGAGAAGGCTGGGTCTCAGGGGGAAGCGGAGTGCCACTTCGTTCCCTTCTGAGATTTTTTTGACCCCTTCTACACCTGGAGCTACCTGATCTGTAACAGAACTGTTGTCCTGAAGGAACCCTTTTAGCAGGGCTCCCTGGGGATGAGTAGCCAGGACAATGCTGGGAGGCTATTGGGGGCTGGAAGAGTGATTAGCTGCTTTAGTCCTTCCCACCTGTGATAGTGACAGTGAAATAGGCTCGCTCGTCTCCTGCGACACACTGAAACTCGCCCCCGTCAGAGGGCTGGGCTGCAGGCAGCACCAGGCGGTGGCGGTAGCCTTCATTCTCTAGTAACATGATGTCACTCTCCTCCACTTCCTGCCCATCCTTGTACCAGTGGACAGGGACGTCCTCTTGGTCAACCTCACAGGTCAGCATGACACACTCAGAAGTGATGGCGTGCACAAACACATGCTCTCTGGGGTCCACAATGTGCACTGGGGGATCTGCATGGGGAACAGAGATGGATGATAAACACCCCCTTACACAGGAGACTCAAGGGCAGGAGACATGTCTCTACACAAGAGGACACTGGAAGAGAGGTTACCAAAGCCCTGGCATGCAGGGGTTTGTGGGCGACAATGGGTCCACTTGGTCTTGGGTTGGAATCCCCCAAACAAACCTTTTCTCATTATTAATGAATGTCTCAGGTACTTCATTACAGTGACAGAAAACACATTAATATAGGTAGTGGGTTCCCTGTCACAGGACATATGCAGCTCAGGGTCACAAGGTCTCCTGGTAATGGAGGTGAAAGAGAGTTTCTACACAAAAGGATCAGTAGCTCTTAAGCTGCCACCCTTGGGAGTCAGCTTTCCCCCCCATGGTTTTTTTTTGGGGGGGGGGCGTTCAAGACAGGTTCTCTCTGTGTAGCCCTGGCTGTCCTGGAACTCACTCTGAAGTCAAGGCTGGCTTTGAACGCACAGAGATCCACCCGACTCTGCCTTCTGAGTGTTGGGATTAAAGGCCTGTGCAACCACTGTTGGAGGCTCTTCCGTCCTTTCTTTTGAGACAATGTGTCACGTAGCTAAGGGTGGCCTCAAATCTATATGTGTCACCTTACTGAGTTACTATCAGCTTTCTTTCTTTTTTTTTTAAAACTTTATTTATTTATTTATTTGCCTTGGTGTTTGCCTGGAACTGGAACTACAGACAGTTGTTAGCTGCCATGTGGGTGCTGGGAATCGAACCCGGGTCCTCTGGAAGAGCAGACGGTGCTCTTAATCACTGAGCCATCTCTCCAGCCCCACTATCAGCTTTCTAAAAAGAAGATCCCCTAGGCTCAGTCCTGGATGTTCCCACTCTGGATATCCCGGGAGAACTGGGAACATGCATTTGCAACAAGCGCCTAGCATGCCCCTGTCTTGTGTGAACCACTGGACCAATATACTTAATACTTCTCCCTATCTCAGCCACCACGAGTAGTAAGTAGGAAAAAAAGCCAGGCTTAGGTGTGATTCCAAGCCACCATCTTTGCTGGCTATGCGATGAAAGTGAAATTATAATAATTCTGTAACAGCCCTGACTGTCCTGGAACTCATTCTATACACCAGGCTGGCCTCGAACTCACAGAGATCTGCTCGTCTCTGCCTCCTAAGTGCTGGGATTAAAGGCATGTGGCATCACTGCCTGGCTGAGATTGTATCTTTTGGAGTTGTGGAAATCAAACAAAATGTCATAGATGCAAATTACCCAACATAGTTCTGTCCCTGGAGTAGGTTCTCAGTAAGAGCCACTTGCTCCTTTCTTTCCTCAGATGCACTTAGCTCCCTCACCCAATCCAGCATGCACTGGTGGGCAAGGGTGCTGGATGATGTGGATACATGAGATTAAAGGTGTAAATGGAGAACCAGGGATATAACTCAACAATACTCACCCAGTACCCAGAAGGTCTTAGGAAACACCCAAATGCCACAAAATGAAACAAATAAAAAGCCCTCCAATATAAGAGAACCTCCACCAAGCCAACAGACTACAGGGGCAGGGGTTAGGGTTAGGGTTAGGGTTACAAAGCTCCCAGAATCAGCCTCAGTTGGAAAAGTCCAGCATGGTTCCTGACCTTGAACAGTGATGTTGAAGAAGGCTGAGACCCCTTCGGTTCTGCATTCAAATTCACCGCTGTCTCTGACTCTAGCCTCAGGCAGGATCAGCCGGTGTTTGCGCCCATCCATCTTTACTATGAGTGATTCACTCTCCTCCACTTTCTGTCCATCCTTGTACCAGGCTGCTGGGAAGTCCACTCTTGAAAGCTCACAGGTCAGCACTACCCGTTCAGAGGTTATGAAGGTCAGTGACACTTTGTCCTGGGGACTCAGGATGTGCACTGGGCTTTCTGCATGGAGAGAAGTCTGGTCATTCACAAGGTCTTTAGTCTATTCTACTCAGATATGCATCCTTTTCTCCAGTATGTGTGCTTGTGTATACCTATAAATACATGGGTAGGACAACTGCTATCGGTGACTAATGCCCAGCTGTCAGTTAGGATTCTTAAAACAGGTTTGAGGTCAAAGTGGGAAGACTACAGAGGCAGGCCTTCTGTCAAGCACACGTATAAGGTACTATGTTCAATTTCCAGTACTTGAAAAAAAAAAAAAAGGATAGTGCTTTGCTGTGGTTTGGATATGATCTGAATTGTTGGAGCAGGAAGTAGTATCTGTGGTGATGATTGGCAGAGTTCTCAAAGGACCTAGTCAGTCTTGAGCACCTTGCTACAAAGCCAGTTCACCCTATGTGCTTCCTTCTGATCATGACAGCTATTCTACTTCGTTACGTTCTAATTTTAGTGAGAAGTGGGGGTGGGGGTCCCTAGAGACTCAACTGATGGGGCTGACCAACTCTGCACTTTCAGTTTCCAGAACCCAGCATTAGCTATTCTGTTATAGCAACGGGCCAAGCTAGGCCATTGCTTAAGAGTAGTGGTTTTATTATTCCTAAGAATTCTTAAAGGGCCTGTCACTCTCGATGCCTCTGGTGTTAGTAGCCCTGGGTTACATTTTTAAAACTCTGTTTTTGTTAATCTCTGCCTTTGCTCTTTACTTCTGATGCTGGAAGTTACCACTGTAAGGCCCCAGCTTCCCTAGCAATAGTGAGACAGCTAAGTGATAGGATGGTCCTTAAATTGCAGAACCGGGGATGTATCTCAGCAATACTCCTGAGTGATGCTACATCCCTCCCCTTACTTGTTCCAAAGGAAGCATGGTGTGTGTGTGTGTGTGTGTGTGTGTGTGTGTGTGTGTGTGTGTGTATGTGTGTAGGGACTCTGAAGCCAAACTACCTTTGGATTGGTCATTTAACTTCTCTGTGTCTTCCCATAAGCCGAGTGGGAATTCACAAAAAGAACCTGTTTATAGGGCTATCAACAGGACCATGCTAGTTACCTAAGTCATGAGCCTGGCTCAAGGTGAACTGACATAGGAGACTGTGTTGGCAATCAGACCAGAGGACAAAAGCAGGCAGGGCCGGTGGGCCCTGTCCATGTCTCCCAAACAAGAGGATACATATAATTACTTTCTGGTAGCATTGCACATGCTCATCAGTGTTGTACCACTGAACCATACCCTAGTCCAGCACGACAGAAATAATGCAAATTAAAGCAATCCGAACAAGAGGAATGATACTGAAGAGGCCAAGAGAAGCTCCATATGTTGTGAGTTGAAACTGACCTTCTGAACCTCTCAACCGGAGCCCATCATGAACGGCCCCTATTCTCCTAGCCCAGCTATGACAAACAGGTACAACATGCACTCTGAACCTGTCTGCCTAAGGTGTCAACCGGTACCAACCTTGGATAGTGAGAGCAGCCGAGTCCTGCACACCAGGGCAGCTGAAGCCTACCAGGGCGCCACTGTCCTGATGCTTGACGGCTTGCAGGATGAGTCTGTGCTGCAGACCCTTCTGCTCTATACGGTAGCGCAGGGCTCCAGGCTCCACCTGGCCTTCTGCCTCATTACTCTTGAGCTGTTCTCCATTAAGGAACCAAGTACCCTGGATGATGGTGGACAGATCAAGGGAGAAGGTGGCATCTTCCCCATCATACACCTGCACATCCTCCAGGCCTGATACCAGGCGAGCTGTGGGCACTGGGACAGAGACAGGGTATGGCTGTTAGAAGTAGAAAGGGTAAGAGAGGGCAAAAGCTGGTGTATGCGAAAGTACCATTAAGGAGTCAGAGGAGAGAAGAGAGGTAATGGGAGGGTATGACTTGGGGTACAGGACTAACTCACCGAGGTGAGCAGAACCATTGAATACGACATGGGGACTGCGGCCATGTTCACTGACTGTACAGATGCGGAAGCGGTAGTCACCCTCGGCAGGTACACAGTCCCCTGGCACCTCGACAGCTCCAGCTTTCTCGATGCTAAAGCACTGGATCCAATCTTCAGACCCAACCTCCTGCCGCTCTAGGCGGTAGATGAAGGAGGTCTCTGGGGAAGGCTCAGGGGGCTTCCAAGTCAGCAGGACTGTGTTCTTTTGGCCTTTGAACATCTCAACCAATACGGGGGGCCCAGGAGGACTGTGCTTGACACCTGAGACAAAGGTGAAATTTTCATCCCAGCTTTGCATAAACCCCCAACAACACTTCTGCTTTAAATCCATTTTGCCAACCCAGGACCCAGCAACTGGCTGCCCACCCTTCTGCCCTAACTCTCTGGTTTATAAGGCTTTAAGCTCTCACATTTGACTCTGAGCAGAGTGGTGGTCCGGGAGTTGCCCAGGCTGAAGGTGATCTCGCCAGCATCTTCTCGGGTGACCCCTGGAAGAACTAGAGCATGCATGTGACCGCAACTGCTCTGGCAGGTGGCTGGTAGCTCCTCCCCATCATGGCTCCAGCACCCTTGCACCCCAGCTTCTCGGGTCTCCACCAGCAGCACAGCATTCTCTCCCTCCAAGACATCAAGCTTCCTGGGTAAGCGCTTCAGAATGGGTCCTGAGATATAGATGGGAATCCATCAGCCTGGGATCTAGACACCACCAGCCTCAGCCTCCTCCCACTAGCCAGCTGACCTTTGACCGTCACATTGGCCACAGTACGCACTCGACCTCTCATCTCACACAGATAGACACCATCATCATCTGCCTTCAGCCTGTGGATGATGAGGCGTCTCACGGTACCCTCCTCTATCTGCTCATATTTGCGGCAGGGCAACAGTCGTTGGTCCTCACGGAACCAAGCTGTGGGGATTCGGGAGTTGGGTACTTTGCACTCCAGCACTACAATCCCATGCTCTCGGCCCTCCACATCCTGGAGGGGCCTTGAGAACCGGAGTCGGGGTTCTGTAGAAAAGAGAAAAACAAGAGAAAGCTCAGAAGAAACTAGCTGAGGGGGACTCATACCATACATCATTTGCTTTTCCCAGAAGGCTACGGATGGCAGCCAAATTCCCAGAGTAGTTAGATGGTCTAGTTTCCAGCCTGACCTTGCTGCTCACCAACCATCTCTTTTGAACAAATCAGTTTGCTTGTGTGTTAAATCAGGGAGGGACAGCAAGAGCTCAGCCAGATCAGTGATTTTCCAAACTGTTCCCTACCTCTACTATTCCCTAATTCTGCAAGGGTCTGCATTGAATTTTAATAGCATTCTAGCATTTTGAATCTGTACTTCAGAAATAGGAAACCACCAGAGAGAGCTAACTTGTGCTGGGGAAACAAGTTTTTGTGCCACTTTCTTGAGGACGGTCCAGTTTTGTGCTGGCCTGGCAAGTTTGGGCACATTGAGTTGGGCTCGTGAGGACGCTGTCACACCTCAGGTACCACACACTTGGTTAAGTGCCAGGCAGGACTCAAAGGAACTTTCCATCATGTTCTCCTTGGAAGGAGAAAGTTAGGCTACAATTAATGAAAGAGCAATCTCTCAAGTTGGGATCAAGTCCTACTAAGGAGAACTTTAGTGTCCATTGTGACTTTTGGAGGGGTTTTGTTTCCTCTGGATTTTCTGTTCCTGAGTATCGAACACACGTTTGGTCATTTGTGTTGGTTTTTTTTTTTTTTTTTTCTCTTTTGCTTTCATCTTTCAAATTTAAACAGCGGATTAATGAAAGAACAGGAACTGCCGGGTATTTTTCTAGCAAGTTTATCTCCCCTGTGAATGAGCAGTTGCTCCGGGGAGATTTGAAGCTGTGAACGCTGCCTCCACTCCAAATGTGTGTTTTCAATACAGCAGCCCCCTTGTTCTCACGGATGAGCATGTTATAAATTTAGACTTAGTTATTTACACCCATAAAATGCTCCTTTTATCTTACAGACAAGGCTACCAATGGGAATCCAATTGGGAAAGGAGGCCTAAAAGAGCAAAGGATGAGAGTGTAGGACTTGAAAGGTTTACACATAGTCATCTATTCCTAAATTTAGTGGTTTCAACATCTGCCTGGGAAGTGTGCTAAGAATTTCACAAGTGTACTAGAGACGTCTAAATCCTCATCCTTGAGGGTGGGGGGCAGGCAGGAAATGGGAATTCATTATTTCCCGAGGACACAGAGGTGGACATGAGCGAGAGGCCCTCGCACTGGAGGTGTGATGCTCTACCTTTTACGTGCAGCTGGACCGCGCTGAGCGTCTGGCCCGCAGAGTTGCGTGCTGCGCACACGTAGAGCCCACGGTCTTTGGCTTGGCAGTAGAGCACCTTAAGCACAAAGCCACCGTCGCGGTCACGGTACATGAGGCGGCGGCGGTCGGGAAGCAGAGGGCGGCCCTCCCAGTGCCATTCGATCTCGGGCTCGGGCTTGCCCATCACGTAGCAGCGGAACTTGGCATGCTTGCCCTCGTTCACCCAGAAGGTCTTGGGTGCGCACTTGAGAGGCTCCACCACGGGTACCGGGGTCTCATCCGGGTCCTGGGGCGGGCTCTCGTGGGGCTGCTGCACCTGGAGCAGCGCGCCCGCCTGCGCGTGGCCGTGCGCGTTGCGGGCGTGGCACACGTACACCCCGGAATCGGGCAGCCGCGCAGCCTTGATGCGTAACGTCAGGCTCGCACCCCGCTCACCCGCGCCGCGGTCCGGCTCCAGCACGAAGTGACTGCTGTCCCACACTTCGTCCAAGGCCATCCCATCCTTCTCCCAGTACAGCTTGGGCTCCGGGAGGCCTCCCACCTGGCATGTCAGCACCACCTCCGCCCCGCGCAACACCCACTGGGACCGGGGTCCCGTTAGGAACACCGGGGCACTCTCCCCGGTGCCCGGCGGTGGCGCTGGGTGCTCAGAGGACTGGGACTCAGGCTCTGGAGCGGGAGGCTCCAGCACGGTTAGTGCGGCCGCCGCGTAGGCCTCTCCGGCCGCGTTGCGGGCGCGGCACACATAGACCCCGGCATCGGTGGGCAGCGCGCCGCTCAGCAGCAGGCTGTGCTCGGCACCGTCCTCCGGGAAGCTCAGGCGCTCGGAGGCCACCAGCTGCTGCCCGCTTTTCTCCCATAGGACAGTGGGCGGCGGCTCCCCCAGGACCACACATTTGAGCTCGGCCTCGGCGCCACTTACCACCCGCACGGGCCGCGGGAAGCGCAGGAAACACGGGGGGCTCCCCTGATCCCCTGAGCCAGCCTTCATTGCGGCTGCTACAGATGGCCCCCCCAGGCACGCGGGAAGACCGGGAACGGAGACGGGATCGTGGCGGAGCAGGCGCGGGGACCCGTGAAACTCCGGTATCCTCCGGTGTCTGCTTGCCTCTTTCCCCTCGATCCGAGCTGCAGCCCTGCTGCGCGGCGATTCCCGGGCTCGGAGCCCAGAACTCAGGGGGCAGTCCTTCCTGTTTGCGAGGGGCCCTGCAGCCTAGTCTGCCCCGGGCCTGGCTTCCTGCTTCTCGGGAGCCTTTCTTCCCAGCCCCCTCCCACAGCCTGGGCCTCTTTCCCCTCCTCCCTCCCACCTCCAGCCGCCAGGTCCCCAACTGGCCGCCAGGCCTGGGCCTGAGTGGCAGAGGCGCCTGCAGCTGCCAATCCCAAAAATATTCTCTGATGACACAGCTGGAGGACAAGAGCCCAGACTCGCTCCTCCAGTTCTAAGTATAGAGCAGGCGGGACCACCTGCCCTCGGCCCGGAGCCCCAGCCCCAGCCCCAGGTCTTCCCTCCTACGTTGGCCCCAGCAGCTGCTGTGGCTGAAAGGAACCCCAGAAAGTCTGAGGGGGTTAGTGCATTCTGTATTCCTGAAAAATGACACTTTTAGGAACTCATGACTAGCCGACCTTGGCACTCAGGCACCTATGGTACCTGATGTGGACTCTTATTGGGGTGTGTGTGTGTGTGTGTGTGTGTGTGTGTGTGTGCGCGTGTTAGGGATGGATTGTATGTTTGTGTGAATGGGTCAGGTCACTTGGGGTGAGCATCCTCCATAGCCCATTCCCCCACATTCTTGGCGGGAGTGGGAGATAAGGCTCAGGGCCACAGACATCTGCGTCAGAGATAGGAGGTCTCAATGCCATGGGCAGGGGCAACTGGGACTGTAGGGTGTGGGAAGGACCTGGGGGGGGGGCATGGGGTAAGAAGGGTAGAAGAAGGCAGGCAGTGGGATGGGGAGGGGAGAGTGGGAAGGTCCTGGACAGAAGGGGCACGGGGCAGGGTGTGGATTCCCAGTTGTCGTGGCCAAGCGAACTATGGTGATCCAGCCATCTCTGCTGCTACTTTTGTTGTTGACCCTACAAAATGGGTACTGCTACCAGGGGCCAGAACTGGTACGAGAGCTTGTCCTGGCCAAGGTGAAGGCCCTAATCCTAGATGCCTTGGGTCCCCCAGCAATGACTGGGGAAGGTGGAAGTCCCGAAATAAGGCGGCTGCCTCGAAGACACGCTCTTGGAGGCTTCATGCACAGGACCTCCGAACCAGAGAAGGAAGATGTATCCCAGGCCATCCTTTTCCCAGCCACAGGTAGTAAAGTTGGGGACTGGGAAGGTCAGCTTTGAAAAGGTGCTGGTACCTATCTCATGGGCTTGGGAGCCATGCAGATCTGCATGTGAATGGCAGCCACACCACTCCGCTAGCTTTGCATTAATGGACAGTTCCTAAGCCTCTCGGGTCATCACCAAATAGCTGGTAGCCTCTGTTCAGGCTAGAGTGGTCTGGTGGCCTGGTATAGCTGAAGTATGAAAGGGAAGCTAAGACCCTATAGAGACAGAGCTCAGACTCCTGTCTACTGTTCTCTGCCTCACCCACGGACCCTATCTCATTAGCTCTAGGCAGTTGGGACTTGAGAGACGGGTACAGGGGAATCCCAGCCTGGCCACTTGATAGCTGATTGTCAGTCACTTCATATCTCTAGCCTCAATGTCTTGTCTGAAAATTGGATCAATTGTTATCATTTATGAGAGAGGCTTATGTACTGTCGTGGCTCCGATTGCCAGTCTTTTGACAACAGTTGGCCCATAATATTTACTGTAGTCTGTGTATATTTTGGGATAGAGTGCCAGCTGCACTTCCCTGGGAAGGACTGACCTTCTGTTCTGTTCTATTCTATTCTGTTCTATTCTATTCTATTCTATTCTCTAGTTTCCTTTTCATTCCACTTATTCTGTTCCTTCTCTGCTCCTACCCCACTTTCTTTTGTTCTTGCTTGATTTTGCAAATGCACGTATGTGAAGGTCAGAGGTTGGCACTGAACATCTTCCTCCCTCAGTCACTTTCCACCTTAGTTTTTGAGACACTAAACCGGGAGCTCACTGATTAGACTGACTAGCCAGCAAGCCCCAAGTGTCTCTACCTGCTCAATACTGAGGGAATTACAAAAGTGCATCCAGCTTTCTCTGGGGGGCAGGGATTGAATTCCGGGCTTACTGCTCAAACAACAGACATTTTACCAAATGAGCCATCTCCACACTCTGTATACTGTCTTTAAAAATACAATTATTTTAGGGAATTTATCATATAAAGCTTCTGACATGCCAAGATATGTCAAAAGCTTTGTATCGTAGATCCATACACCCAAAAGCCGAGATAATCTCTATGTTAATCTGATGATCACTAACACAAGCCTTACTGGTACCCGAGGGTGAAGTAGACAATGAAATGAGCTCTTTCACATTGCTGTTTATATTAATTAGTAAAACTGCTTAGGAGAGAGATTGCCAATGTCTTGTTTTGATGACAAATAGACAATTGGGGAGCTCCTGTCATTTTTTCCAAGATTCCGGAGAGTTTCCGGGTCTAGGCACTCAACACATAATCAGCACAGAGGGATGGCCTCCACATTCTTCTCTTGGAGATGGAGGTGTTTCCAGTCCTTCAGATCAAGGTTACCCTCTTTTTTCCCTTCTGTCACCTGCAGGTGCCACCTGTGAGGACCAGCAAGCTGCTGGAGGCCTTACCCAGGAGGCTGAAGACGGTCTCTTCACTTACATATTCCGCCCATCCCAACATATGCGCAACCACCAGGTGACTGAAGCCCAGCTGTGGTTCTACACTGGGCTAGACAGAAAGAACACACTGGCCTCCAATAGCTCTGGGCCCCTTCTAGACCTGCTGGTACTGTCCGCTGGGGGGCCCATGGCTGTGCCTGTGTCCCTGGGACAGGGCCCTCCTCGCTGGGCGGTACTACACCTGGAAGCCTCAGCTCTCCCTCTGTTGACCCACCCCATCTTAGCATTGCTGCTTCGATGCCCTCTCTGTTCCTGCTCAGACCGGCCCGAGACCACACCTTTCCTGGTGGCCCACACTAAGGCTAGACTACCCAGTGAAGGGGAGAGGGCCCGACGTTCAACTCCCTCAAAGCCCTGGCCTTGGTCCCCTGCAGCTTTGCGTCTGCTGCAGAGGCCTCCAGAGGAACCCGCTGCCCATGCCTACTGCCATCGAGCTGCAGTCAACATCTCCTTCCAGGAACTGGGCTGGGACCGCTGGATTGTGCATCCTCCCAGTTTCATCTTCTACTATTGCCATGGTAACTGTGGGATGCCCACATCTGACCTGCCCCTGGTCCCTGGGGTTCCCCCTACTCCTGTTCAGCCTCTGTTTTTGATGCCAGGGGCCAAGCCCTGCTGTGCTGCTCTACCAGGGAGCATGAAATCTCTACGTGTCCGAACCACCTCAGATGGAGGTTACTCTTTCAAGTATGAGATGGTACCCAACCTCATTACACAACACTGTGCTTGTATTTAAAAGGGTCTTGTTTCCTCATCCCATAGCTGATGGCTACCGTCATCCTACCATCCCACCATCATCAGCTAGGAGGAAAGTGGGGTGTGGAAAACAGATAGTTTCCATGTCCTCTTCCTTACACTTTTATGTCTGAGGGCTCCATACCCTATTCCACCCTGAACCCGTGGAGAACAATAAATAAGGAAGTGTGTGTGACTTGGCAAGCATTCTCAGCCTTTTTTGATATGGTGTTGGGGATCTCTGGGGTCAGAGAGAATAGCATTATGGGATTTTGGTTTACTCAGCTACATTTGGCTTTGAAGATCTATCGTCTAAGAGGTAAAATTAGGTGTGAATTTGTTGGAAAGCTGCCAACTGTTCCAAAGCTCTTCGGACACCCACCCACTCTAGGGACAAAATTGTTCCCTTACAGGACGAACTTGATATGTCACACCGTCTACTGGCCTTGTCACAATGAAAAGAAACTGTTACTCTCATAGTGGCTTCATCCGAGTCTGTCATAGCCCCCACTGCATGTGGCTGTTCTCTGCTCTAGCTCACTGCTGGGTAACTCAAGGTTAGAGGATTCCTAGTCTAGGCAGAGATTGTGGCCTTTGAGGCGTCACTGATACCCTGTCCAGAGAGGGTCAGATCTTAGTGCCTCTTAGGAGATTAGGTGGGAAGAAAGGAGCAAATATATGAATTGGCAACGCTGAAGAGAAATTCTCAAGGAGAAAAGCAATGTCATATTGAAGGCTGATGTCCAGAATGAAGTTCCAAGAATTTCAATTGGCTGAGGAGCACAGGATTGCTAAGACTGTGTATTGGGATCTTTCTTCCACCCTCCAGCCATCCCCCTTCCCTTGTTTTTTTAGAAAGGTCCCATCCTACAGCCCAGACTGGTCTTGAACTGAAGGCACTCAGGCTGCCTCAGCTTCCCAAGTGCTAGAGATTACATACAGGTAGAGACACCATATTTGGTTCCCATCCTTGACTATTGATAAACTCTGAGGCCTCACTGAGCTGGACTCAGGCTCCCGAGAGCCCTGGGTCCCTTGATGCGTCCACTGTCTTTACACAAACACTTAATAGATAACGTCAGAAAGATGGAACAATAACCCATGACTGGGAAATTTGTGCTTTTTGGTGAACTGGTCCACACACTTAGTGTGCACACACTGAGATAAACAGGGCATGGTCCTGAACTGGTCCTTTCTTCTCTCCTTTGTTTCCCATCAATCCATTCTGCTTCCAAAATGGGGCATTAGGAGCTTTCTTCTCTGGATTTTTTTTTTTTTTTTTTACCACTTCATTATCTCAGGGCACCAATTCCCATCTGATTAGCATTTTGGAATGTGTGTAAGGATGGGATGGCCAGTCCATCAGTGTGGGACTTGAGAGCACTTTGGGATCCTGACTGAAAGACTCCAGGGTATTTTTGTGCTAACAGAGCCTCGGGCTTGTCAAAGGCTTCCTTCTAATAGCTCAGTAGAGGGTGGGTAAGTGCCTGCTCCCGCAAAGGGTACAGAAGGAAAAGAATCCCAGAAGACAGAGTCCTATCAACACCCTCCCCACGCCTGAATGAACCAGGAGTTTCTGTTCCTGGCAGCACAGGGCGCCCAGTGCACACACCACCTCCCCCTCCCCCGCCCCGCCATCCCCACTCCACCCCCATGTCTCAGGCTTGGTTCGCTCACCCCAGGAGGTGTAGCGTGGGCAGGGCTGCGTTATAGCTCACTCTTTCCAGTACTTCCATCTTCATCAGCATTGGAACTGCCCTGTGCTCAGGGTTCCATGTTCCCTACTCAGGCCCGGAATCGGGGACTACGATGCACAGGTTTAACCAGTAGGATCTGGGAGCTTTTTCTCAAGGCTCTTGTTCTCTTGTTCACTGCTTGATTCCTGGCCAGGCCTCCCAACCCCAGGGCCTTTCCCTGGGATCTGAAGACCTTTCAGCCCTTATTCTTCCTGCTGGGACCTTCTAGGTCCCTTTATGTCTAGACAGCCCTGTCACATGGTGATAGAAGAATTCTGAGGGCTGGGGGCACTCTACTGGGTGTTACAGACCCTCCACTGGGCCAGATGTCAGATGACTATTATAAATAAAAGTTTTTACAGGTCTAAGACAAAGCGAGAAAAACAAAGGGAATGCAATAAACAAATGATCTTCTACAGTGGAAAATATATTAATTTTTTTAAACTTTATTTATTTATTTATTTGCCTTGGTGTTTGCCTGGAAGTGGAACTACAGACAGTTGTTAGCTGCCATGTGGGTGCTGGGAATCGAACCCGGGTCCTCTGGAAGAGGAGAGGGTGCTCTTGACCACTGAGTCATCTCTCCAGCCCCGGAAAATATATTAATTTTAAAGAGCCAATTATTAATTCCGGATTTTTTCTCCTTTCTCTATCTCCCTTTTTTCTCTCATATTCACATGAGCACATCCCTGCCCTGACCCCTATTGATGAAGTTATAAGTGTAAGAGCCACCACACCAGGCCTTTACACAGATGCTGGGCATCCAGACTCGGGTACTCGTGTTGTACAGCAAACACTTTACCTGGTAAATCATCTCCTCTGTCTCCTGCCCCACCCCTTTTTTCTGGATAGGATCTTACTTTGTAGTCCAGCCTGGTCTTGAACTTGATTCTCTTGCTTCAGTCTACTGTGGTGAAATTGTAGGCAAGGGCTACCAATACTCAAAATCAAATAAGCAACAAAAAGAAGTGAGAGGTAATGGGGTTATGGAGACCCCTCCCTGGTTAGTGTGTAAGGGAAGAAGTTTACAAATATCCTTCAGCCATAGGAAGATTCTGTAGCAAGACACCATCTATGCAGAAGAGTGTGTGCCTTCACTGGGTATTGAGTCCAGAAGTACCATGAACTTGGCAACTTTCCAGGCTCTGGAATGGCAAGAGAGCCATTTCTATTGTTTATTTGATGTGGTGCTGGAACTTTTCACATACTAGATGTAGTCAACCCGTCAGACATGCCCAGTCCAATCTCTGTTATCTCAAAATCAGCCCTATATAAAGTATTTTGTTACAGCAGCAGGGACAGATTAGGACAGCATCCAACAACAGCCCTCCCAGTCATTCTGTAGTCACATTTCTTTCCCAAGGCCCCTGAGTCTCTGACACATCTCCTGTCCTAAAGTACCACCTTCTTCAAGACATGATTCCGATGTCTCCTTCGTGTTTCCCAGATATCAGAAGTCCTCAGTCTCTTTTCATTGCTTCCTGTTATTTAACTCTCATAATATATTGATCTATTTTCATGGCAATGATTCAATATGAAAGGTAATGATGAAATTCACCAGAACATCCTTACCAGTTCCTTACATAGAGGTAGCCAGTGGCTTGGCTGTGCTCTCACATATTTTTATGAGTGCACACACACATATCCAGAGAGAGAGAAAGAGAGAAGCAGGGTGAGAGAAAAGTCTCCGCCTACCAATAGTATCATGTCCATATGTACTGGGATGGAATATGAATATTTTATGAGTTTTCTTAGAACAAACAATTTTTGAGATCAAGTATTGTATAGCCCTGGCTGGCCTGGAACTCACTATAATTTTTTGAAAGTTTTTGAAATGTTATTTTGTTGAATGGTGTGTGTGTGTATGTGTGTGTGTGTGTCCATGCCACAATGCACGTGTGGCTATCAGAGGACAACCTGGAGTGGGTTCTCTCCTTCCATCATGTGGGTTCCAGGGATTGAACTCAGATTATCAGGGTTAGCAGCAGGTTCCTTTACTCCGCGAACCATCTCTCTTGAGTTTTCTTTAGCTTTGCTTTGTCGTTTTCCTGTTACTTTTTTTCCTTAAGTAATCACAACCCTTCCCCCAAGAAATAAGCTCCTCTTGTTAATTTTATCGTTCACACACCAGCTAGATCCAGCACTAGGCGCCAGGCACAACGCTGCTCAAGGCTTATAACAACTATACACAGCAGACAGCGATGTTATACCCACTGTACACATGGGGATGAGGCATAAAGTTATCAAATGTATTCAGGGTTATGTTCCTGGAAAGTGGTAGAGGCAAGGTGTGAACTCTAGACGTTCACAAGTCTGTGTATCCCTCTATACCATGCTCTTCTCCAACTTTCTGAAGAGACAAAAGTTTTTGTGTCCACCGATGAGGACATCTTGAACCCTATCATTTTTCTTTTTCTTTTTTTTTTTTTAAACTTTATTTATTTATTTGCCTTGTTGTTTGCCTGGAACTGGAACTACAGACAGTTGTTAGCTGCCATGTGGGTGCTGGGAATCGAACCTGGGTCCTTTGGAAGAGCAGACGGTGCTCTTAACCGCTGAGCCATCTCTCCAGCCCCGAACCCTATCACTTTTCATCCTCCTTCCTGTCCATTTTCTGTTTCTCCTTTTCCTCCCCCGCTTTCCTGCTATTGCATACGGCTTTGTCTTATGCTAAAGTTTGAACAAAGTTATCGGTTTTGTTCGTGTTGCTTTCTGCTTCTTATTCAGTCTCGTGGTTCATTTTCTTCTGCTGACGTCTCCCTTTTGTTTCAGAGTGGTTCTGTGGGCGATAACCCTTGTGAAGAAGCCTTTTCTTTTCTTTGTTCCTCTAAGTGTTGCAAGTTTTCCTCCTTTTTTTCTCTTGCACTTTCTATTTTTTAGAGAGACTGATGCTGTGATTCTTATTCTCATGCCTTCGTGATTTTAGTTAGGACTTTTCTTTCCTCATTTAATTTTTTGGGGGGTCCTCCTTATTATAGTCCCTGCTATTGCACCGTAATAGAGTTATATGTTAATTGTATGAACATCCTGGTTGGCCTTTGTTAGGCCCTTTCTGTAGTAAACTTTTTTTTTTTGGAGTCACCAACCAGCTTCCAAATCATGACACAGAGACTTAGTTATGAATGTTTGGCCTAAGGCCAAGATAATCTTATATTTCTCTCACTAGCTCTTATAACATAATTTAACCTGTTTCTCTTCATCTACATTTTGCCTCAGTGTCTTTTACCTTCCTTCCCCTCTGTTTATACTGCTTTCCTGCTGGCTGGTGGCTGGTTGGCCCACTGTCTCCATTTCTTTATGTCTTGTTTTCTCTTCCCCTGAGCCTAGATTCCTCCTTATTCTGTCTGCCTGCCAGCCCACCTACCCCTACTGCCTAGTAGTACTAGCTGTTCAGCTTTCTATTAGACCAATCAGGTTCCTTATGCAGGCAAGGTAAAACAGCAACACATCTTTACATAGTTAAACAAATGCAGCATAAACAAATGTAACACACCTTTATATATTAAAGTGATATTTCACACAATACCTTTTAAACTGAATTTGCACATGTTTGGTTTGAAATTTGGTGTATTTTCTTTGTTTATTTGAATATAATGCCTACACACATTCCCCTCCCCACTTCCTATTTTGGAACTTTTAAGTGATATCAAAAGTTTTAGTTCATCCCCAGAATTAAAAAAAAAAATTATGGGCTGGAAATGTTAGTTTATGCCTTTAATTTCAGCATTTAGGAGGCTAAAGGATCTCTGTGAGTTCAAGGCCAGCCTGGTCAGCTTAGTGAGTTTCAACTTTTTAAAATTACAATTATTTATTTTGTATATAGGTATTTATTCCACAGCACATATATGGAAGGCAACTTTTGGCAATCAAGTCTACCATATGGGCCCTGGGATGGAACTTGGTCATCAGGCTTGCCCCACTGACCCATCCTGCTGGTCTTGTTAGTTTAATTTTTAAAACAAACACCATCCATATTTTGTGTGTTGTATGCTCTAAGAAGATGTGTGGGCTCCTGATGATCCAGCCTGCCTTCATCTTAGGCTTGAAAGTCATCTTACAGTAAAGACAAACTAGGTTCATTCCTGTTTATGATTAAACCTGTTTCCCAAGGATTGGGCTATGCCCTACCTGCTACCTTAACTGCAAATGCTTCTGAACTGCCTGTTCCAGGAAATGGCAGCCACGTCTTTGTTTCAAGAAGTTGTTCTAGCCAACTTGTTATGACCACATTTTAGGACCACCTTGCAGTCATGTCTTTGTTTCTGGAGGTTGTTAGGACCAACTCACTATGCTTATGCTCTGCTTCTCTAAGTATCTATTTGCCTGCCCGGTCTTCCATTTGCAGATCCTCTACTCCTGAGCTAAAACAAACCAAACCAAAAAACCAACTCTTATTTTCCCCATGTCCAATGCTGATCTCTTGAACTCTAACTTAGGGGAAAACAGCTTGTGTACATGAATTAAAAAAAAAAAGTGGGGGTTAGAGAGATGGCTCAGTGGTTAGAGCACTGACTGTTCTTCCAGAGGACCAGGGTTCAATTCCCAGCACCCACATGGCAGCTCACAACTGTCTGTAGTTCCAGTTCCCAGTTCCAGGCAAACACCAAGGCAAATAAATAAGCAAAAAAGTTTTAAAAAAGCTTGCTTTAATTTGACCATGATGATGATGATTTGGAATTAATATCCCACCTTCTGGGTCACACACATTCTCGGTGTCCCCTTGAAGTCATTCCAGTGAACACCTGTTGTTTTTCAGTCACATGTGTTCTTCTCAGAGAGTGACATCCTTCATGATTATAGGACATTCTAAAGTCTAATTCTTTTTATTTCCTTTTGTTTGTTTTTTGAGAAAGGCTTTCTTTGTGTAGTCTTGGCTGTCCTGAAACTAGCCCTGTAGACTCAGAGATCCACCAGCCTCTGCCTCCAGTGTTGGAGTTAAAGGTGTGTGTCACCACCTTTGGCTAAAATCCTATTCTTATTCAGTAAGCAAATTTACAAGGATTCTTTGGTATATTGGGGTTTTTAATCTGCTATTTTAAAATTTATTTATTTATTATGTATACTGTATACAGAAGAGGGCACCAGATGTCATCATAGATGGTTGTGAGCCACCATGTGGTTGCTGGGAATTGAACTCAGGACCTCTGGAAGAGAAGTCAGTGCTCTTAACCTCTGAGCCATCTCTCCAGCCCCTTTAATCTGCTTTTTAAAAGGCTGACTTTCAGGAGGTAGAGGCAGGCCAATCTCCGTGAGTTTGAGGTTGGCTTGGACTAGATTCCAGGCCAGCCAGGGCTGCATAATGAGACCCGTTTCAAAAACAAAACAAAATGGAAAGGTTTTACTGTCTTTGCATGGTGCTTAGAATTGGCAGCTTTTCTGATTTGAGGTTCCCTTCTTCTTTGCCTTCTTTGGACGAGCCTTGGAGAACGGCTGTGAGGCAATCTAGGGCACAGTCTAATGTAATTGTCTTGCAAGTGTGGGCTACACACTGAGCGGGTTTCCTAGGATTTGTCAAAGAGAATATCCTCTCTTTTCCTCTAAGATTTCACTAGCCACAAGGGCCATTGCCTTTCATAGTCGTAGCTCCCATTTATAGGCCAACACCTCTTCAGGAGAAGGGGAGTGTGGATGTGTCCAGCATTTGGCATGCCTGTTATCGAATCTAAAAAACTCATTATCCCATTGCTGTCTGCAGAAAGGTCATTCTCTAGTACCTTCACCCCTCACTGTAAGTATTTTTATTTCTTATCATTTTGTGTATATGTGTTGATGTTTGAACTCAGGGTCTTCCTACCATGTGCTGGGCAAGTACTTTAGTGAGACGCTACTCCTTCGGTCTGTTTTCATTCCTCAGGGTCATCTATTGATAGGCATCTTTGAGACGTGTAGGTTGTTTTTGTTTTTTTTTTTTTTTTCCTCTGACCATTTCTTTTTGTGCTGTCCAGAATGATTATGAACTTTAATTTTTAGATCTCTTTCTGTTGGTTTGGGATGGGCAGGGATGGTGGTTACTGCACATATTCAGGATACAGCTTTGGACCAGAACCATGTCTCATGTTTGTGGTAGAGATCTCTGCATCCTGAACCTTAGTTGTAAATAAGTTCTGTCACGTGGCAAGGAAATTTTAAGATTGTAGATGTAATTCAGTTTTCTTATCAGCTGACCTTAAAATAGGGAGATTATATCCTGGATCATCCAGGAAGATCCAATGTAATCACAAAGAATGTTAAAGAGAGAGACGGGGTGGGGGACCAAGGTCAGCCTGCTGAGATGTGAGAAAGACTCTGGCAACCCTGGCTGGCTGTGAAGACAGAAGGGGCAACCGACCAGCGAAGCAGGCCGCCACTTGAGTCTGGAAAATATAAGGATAGAAAATCTCCCTTAGAGCCTTCACAAAGGAGCCGAGCCTTGCGGGCACCTGAGATTTGTTTGTGGCTTTTGACCTTGTTTTAAGTTTGGTAACTGAAGTTCATGCCTTTGACTCAGCAGCAACGGGGGAGGGTAAGACAGTGGAGTAAAGTGATTTCTGGGTCTCCTACCTTAAGGCCTGTGCTTGGTAAAAGAACCACGCCTTTGTGTTCTCTCCTCTCAAAGTAGCTTAGGACCTGGCCCACAGTCAAGGGCTGAGAAAATATTCAAAGAACAAAAGAATCTCTTGGCTGTTATGTAGGGATGCTAGATTCCCCCTGCTCCCAGCCCCACCCCTGCAAAGCCCGTACCTGCTTCCTTCCCCCAGCCCGAGTCCCTAAACCCTGTATTCGTACTTTGTTCCAGAGTTTCTATGCCCTGTGGTCCAGGTCTCACTGTTAATTCTATCTGCTGTCCCCTCCTATACTGTGAACCATTTCTTTCCATGGATCCTTCCATTTATTTTATGCAGAATTGCAAACGCTTGTCAGGCTGAGTGACCAGTGCTGTTGCTGGGCCACCACCATGGGAAGATTCCTATATTGTTGCTTTCTCTTCTCTTGGCTATTCTCAGAATCCAACCCAGGCCCTTGCACATGCTAGGCAAGTATTGTATCATGAATTGCTTTACCGGCCTTCAGCTACTTCGATTCACATAGAGCAGGCCTCCATTTCTCGGCTTTCCTCTGCATGCTCACGTTAAACCCAGGCTCTCCAGGAACCAAACTCAAGGTTTAATGCAAGCTCTTCACCCAGACCTCCTTCAGTGCTCCTGGATATTTGATTTTGACTCAGACAGCACACTCCCTAACCCTCTTGTGGTCAGGTCTGGAAGCAGAGCCAAGAGACACAATGAGGTAACTCATGGAGAAAGGGCTTCTTCTCACCACATAATCCTGTGGCTGAGTGTACTACACATGAGCGCATCTCTTCAGCACAAACTCACTTACCAGAACTATTTGTGGAAGCCATATTTATACGTCTTTACTTTCTTTCTTTGGTCCCTCCCCTCTCCCAAGCACAGCCCAGGTGGATAAAACCATATACAACACCTATATTCATTCTCTCCACCACTCACCCCTCTGTGAAAATTTTATTTTTGCAAGAATTCTTAAGTTTTGGCGTTTGATCTT
This sequence comes from Sigmodon hispidus, assembly GCA_004025045.1. NCBI lineage: Eukaryota > Metazoa > Chordata > Mammalia > Rodentia > Cricetidae > Sigmodon > Sigmodon hispidus. The sequence continues at coordinate 105,671 of PVIH01003497.1, forward strand.
CTATAGTATCAGAAGTAGGGAGGTGAGGGCAATAGCACACACTCTAAAAATGACCCATGACTTTGTTTCTCTGTGGCAGCCTCCTGGCTTTGCCATGCTCCACAGTATCAGAAATAAGCAGGTTTGGACCAGGTTCTAGGTCTGAGTTCTCCTGGATCTGGTTTGTCATTCTCCCTGATGCCCGCTTTGCCTGCAGGCTAAGCTAGGGACGGCACACCTTTTCTTGTTCTTTGTTGTTAAAAGTGTTTGCAGACGCCATCCCAGGGCTCTTAGGAATGGTAAGAAGCTACCAACACAGCTCTCTCCTCCCAGAACCTGGGGGACGAACAGGAGGGAGAATGTGACTTTCCAGTATCAGATCTGTTGCTGTGCTGAGAAGTCGTGGTCAACGTGCTTGGCGGGAACAGCTTCACATTTCTGGTTTTAGGCTGTGTGTTACTCCGGAGACTGGAACTCAGAAGTGCTTACAAGTTGAGAGCATGATGTCATAGCATTCTTAAGGCAATTTCATTCACGGTAATAAATCATGGAACACTGCTACTATCCCATGGTATTTTTGTATCTTTAAAAAACAGTTTTCTTTTTAAAAGGAATGTAAATTAGTTTGCAAAGTAATACCAGGACTTTGTCTCATCCCCTGGCTCAGCTTTCCTGCTGTAGCCTTTCTTAACAATTTCTATTTCTCTCTTGCTTTTCTCCACTTTCCTCCCTTAGCCAACCCCCCCCCCCCCCGCCACCTCCCAGCCACACAGGCCTCTTTTTAGTTTCTTGGCTTTTACTCATATTTAATTTCTCTTGGACACACATATTTAACTGTTAGAGGCTAAGATCTGCATACGAGAATATATGGTATTTGTTTCTCTGAGCCTAGATTCTTATCTTTTTAATAAAGCTCTGATTTTTTAAAATTCATTTTTCTTTTTACGATAGTAAGAATTTAATTTTGTGTCTCATTCATGCTAGGCATGTGCTTTATCATCTCAGCCCCACCCCACCCTCAGCCACACACCTTTTTATGTTTATCTACTTAATTAAAAAAAATAACATTTAAGGCTAGCCTTGGTGTTGCACACCTTTAGTCTCAGCACTGGAGAGGCAGAGGCAGTAGGCTCTCTTGTGAGTTCAAGGCCAGCCTGGTCTGTAGAACAAGTTCCAGACCAGCCAGGGCTGTTCCACAGAGAAACTGTCTCGATCAACCCTTCCCTCGACCCAGTTATATTTATTTATTTGTGTCTGTATAATCAAATATTTATGTGTAGTGGTCAGAGGTCAACTTGCTTTTTCTTCCCACCATGTGGGGAGCGGGTTTCAAACTCAGGTTGCCAGGCTTTGTGTGAAAAAGCCATTACCTGGGGAGCCATCTTTCCAACCATGCTTTCTATTTTTAGCATTTTGCTTTTATTTTCTGTGTATGGTATTTTGCCTGCATGTATGCCTGTGCACCACATGTGTGCTTGGTGCCTTCAGGGGCCAGACTCAGGGCATTAGATTCCCTGGAACTGGACTTATTGGTGAGCCATGTCACCATGGATATCAGGAAGAGCAACAGCTGTTCCTAACCACTGAGCCATCTTTCCAGGCCCCCTCCTTTTTATTTTGGAGCCAGGCTCTCCTGATAAAACACCTAGGCTGGGCCTTGAACTGCAATTCTCCTATCCCATTCTTTCTTGTAGTTGGGATTAAAGGCTGGTACTACCAATGTCAGCCAAGAGAATTCTTTGAGAAGTACATCAGTTCCTGTCTTTCGTTCCCTGTTCTCTTCCGTCTGTTCCCCTCCTTGAGCCCCCCCCCACTCTCCTTCCTTATGTCTAGACCTCACTAGGCTGGTCTGGAACTCTCAGTCCTTTTGCCTCAGTCTTCTAAGTGTTAGGATTACAAGGATGTGCCATCACACTCAGATTTGTTTATTGATTTTAGAAAATGTCTAGCTGTTTTATATTTTTGAACTCTCTAATGCAGGACACAAGGAAAGTAACTAAGCTTTTTCCAGATGGACAGGTAGTTCTCCCAAGACTGTTGAATTACTCATTTTTCTGCTCTGTGCTTCAAGGATCTATTAATGTTTATCTCTTTGTCATTATCACTTGGCTATGGTCACTGTGACTTCAGAGGACACTTTGCTGTCTGGTAGGGCAAGGCTTCTATTGGTGCCTCTTTTTGTTTTAGTTTTTTTTTTTTTCTTCATAGATTTTTTTTTTTGGCTCTGCACATGTGTTTAGTCTCCTAGATGAATTTTAGAATCATCTTGTCAATTTCTAAAATCTTCCTGTTGGGACTGGGATTCAAATTGTATTGAATAGACATCATTATAACCTTGATTTTTCTCATCAGGAACCTGATTCGTTTTCACCGGCTGGGTCACTTTCAGGGCCTTCCAGTTGGTTTTCTTATGGATCTGACAGCCCCTCAAAGTGTGTGCTCCCTTTTAGAAGCTTTAGTTACACAGGATTTTCTTCTTCCTTTTGATTAAATTTTTTTTCTAAAGTAACATTTAGAGCATATTTAGGAGAGAGAGAGGGAGAGAGGGAGGAAGGGGGAGGAGGGGGGAATTCTTTGGAAGGCAGCCAAGGCCTTGCAGGCAAGCCAAGGACAGAAAGGGATGAGGGCCTCCCAAGGAGGATGGAACCAGGACTGTGTACTCTCCTGTTGCTGCTTTTCTTAGATTAGTTTTTCTCTCTGTGTTACAGTTCCGTTTTCTTTTATTTTTCTAAAAGCACTGCAGTGTAGAACAAATCTGACTGTTGGGCTACCCACATAAATGGAGGCTAGATGTAACCGTGGTCTGCGGAGGCCAGGCTAAAAAAAAGTATTTCAAGTCATCACATCAGAACATCATTTTTTACTAATTATCTATTTAGCCTAGAAGTTGACTTGATAGTTAAAGGAAGATCTTCTTCTCTCCTACAGCCAGTTTCAAGTGATCAATAACTAAGAACTGATAATTCTCATGTTATGGGATTATTAATCGCACAAAATGTACTGTATCCATGAGACTGTATCTAGGCAATTTCTGAATGCTAGAGAATTCCTCTACCACTGAGCCGCAAATGTAACGACTTGAGATAAAGATGACTGACCCTAATCCTACCCTTAACTAGCCTTTCATTAAAAAACAAATTACAATGTTTTGCCTGAATGTTTGTCTGCACAACACGTAGGTACAGTGTCCATGGAGGTCAGAAGTGGGCCTTGGACCCCCTGGAACGGGAGTTACAGATGACTGTAGGCTGCCATGTAGGTGCTAGGAATTGAATCCAGGTCTTCTGGAAGAGCAGCCACTTAACCACTGAGCCATCTCTTCCGTCCTACAATTCATTGCAACTTTCTTGTATTGGGAAGGTGTGCTTTATAAAAGCCACTCCCTCCCAAGCTCTAGCTATTCTGTATAATTTTTTTTTTTTTTTTTTCTAATGCAGTCTAGCAGTTGATGTCAACTGCCAGAACAGGACCTGGGGTAAAAGCTACAGTGGCAATTTGGAAGCCAGAAAACTTGAAAGTCTTGCTTTTGTTATTCATTGAATGACCTTCACAGGTACATAATCTAACCTTTGTGAATATATTTTATTTTCAAACCTAGGAAAACTACGTTTCGTTTCGGGTGTGCTGAGCCGTAAACACAGTTAAAAAAACAAACAACAAAACAGGTTCAGGTTGTTCATTACCAGTTGATTTTTGTTTCTCAGACAGGGTCTCACTATGTAGCCCCGGAACTTTTATGTACACCAGGATGGCCTCGAACTCATTTGAGATCCACCTGCCTCTGCATCCAGAGCGCTGAGATCGAAGATGGGGGGGCTACTTTTAGAGTGTGCTAAACCTCAAGGAAAAATAAGTCTAGAAACTGAGAACTATTGACAGCTAACGGGATTCGAGACAGTGCATCTCTGCCGGCCTCAGCCCTCTCTGGCTGAAACTGAAGAACTTCAAAAGGAAGACAGTGCTGTTTAACTTAAACCCGTATTTGTTTTGGAGGGTTTTTTCCTATACTAAAAAAAAAAAAAAAAAAATCCCATTTCTCCAAACTCTGCTTCTCCTGCTTTCCCGCCCAGTTTGTAAACATGGAGTCAGGTTTCCCCCTCCCGAAGGGTCCACCCAGAGCCAAGCTGGAGCTGGGGGCCCAGCTCGGGGCTCAATCCGGGATCCTCAGATCCCTGCGGACACATCAGCCCGCCCAGGGCGTAGCTTCCGGTAGCGGAGGCGAGTTTTCCGGTAGTTCATCTGCCTTCCGGGGCGGGATTTCCTGTCCTTAAGGCATCAGGCAGCAAAAGTGGTTGGGGTGCGGATCGCGTGAGTCTATAGGCTCCCGAGGCCTTGTGTTCTTGGAAAGGGGGTCTTAGAGAACGTTCTTTATAGCCGCTCCCCGCTTTTTCCATTATGCGACACTTCTATTTGCTCGAAAACTCTGGGTTTTTGTCGCCACCGCCCACCTGAGGCTCTTCCGCTTCCCCTTTTCCCAGGCTCCGCCCCCAGCGTCCTGTAGCTATGACGACCGCCCCGCGGGACTCTGTAGTGTGCAAGCTTGCGGGGCTGTTGCGGGACTCGGGTGAGTGGACTTCCAACTTATTTGATTTAGACGCTGTGAGTGTGTTGCATACATTCCAGAAACGCCTGGAGTCACTGAGTCACTGTCGGCAGGGTCACGAGGTGTTAGAGAATTCTTCTTTCTTCATTTTTCTGGGGTGTGTGTTTCTTGTGACGCCTTGTTTACAGTTCTGTCTTTTGAGTCTAAACTCTAGCCGTTACTACCTCTGCAAAGGGAAGAGATCGTTAGTCAACACTTTGAGACAAGAATATAATCACGTTTATAAAAAGTATAGCACTTTCAATACCTGAAATTTGGAATGAGACCCACATAGGTTAGTCCTAACTCTTTCAGACTTAGGTAAGTTTTTACAGCTTCATCATTCTTGGTAGCTAGGTTATCACAGTGATTGTACTTAACTCAAAGATATCAAGATTTGTTAGCTTATTTATAGTACGATGTATGCATAGGTAATAATAGTTCAAAAGAGATAATGTTACTATAATTGTTTTCCTCAGTGCTTGGGCATGGTGATGCTCACAGTGATGCTCATGGTGACACAACACAGGGCTGGGATATAGTTCAGTAGCAGAGCATGAGCTTAGAATGTCCAAAATGTTGACTTCAATCCCTAGTGTTAAACAAAAAAAGGAGAGATTCTTCTTTGAGCCTCAGTTTTTCTATTTGTTTTTTTTTTAAGGTATTTTAAAAATATTTTTTATTTTATGTGAATTGGTGTTTTGTCTGCATATATAACTGTGTAAGGGTGTCAGATCTTGGAATTACAGACAGTTGTGAACTGCCATGTGGATGCTGGGAATTGAACTCAGGTCCTTTGGAAGAACAGTCAGTGCTCTTAACTGCTGAGCCATCTCTCCAGCCCCCAGTTTTTCTATTTGTAAAGTGGGGTTAATAGTTCTTTTGGGGTGGGGGCTGGAGAGATGGCTCTGCGGTTAAGAGCACTAACTGTTCTTCCAAAGGTCCTGAGTTTGATTTCCAGCATCCACATGGCAGCTAATAACTGTCTGTAATTCCAAGATCTGGCAGCCTTACACAGTTATACATGCAGACAAAACACCAATTCACATAAAATAAAAATAAATATAAAAAATAGTTCTTTGGGGAAAATGATGAAATTTAGATGAGGCAGCAGAGTCATTTGGCGTGTTATCTCGTTAACATCAGTTCACTCTATCCCTACACTCCCTTAGGGCTGTGGATCTCTTGATAGCAATTTCATTTTCTGGCTTATAGCAATAATTACTCCCATGCCATGCCTTTTCTAGACTTCTGAGAGACTCTTTGAATCATATATCTGTCTATACTCAGTTCAGTGTCTAGTACATAGAAAATCATTTTGCAAGCTTATAAAGTTATTCCACAAAGATCTGGCTTGGCTCCTGGGCTAGGAGTCATATAGGGCATGAATATGATTATGGGGCTGGAATAGTTTTGTGCCTTGATTATGGTGGTAGTTGACATTATCTACACAAACAGTATAGAACTGAATAGTGTAACTATTATACCAACACCAATTTTTTGGTTCTGATCATTATAATTATAGAAATATAAACATTGGGGAAAGCTGGAATTATAGATGCGGAACACTATACACTTAACTTCTGCAATATTCTTTGATGTCTTGATCTTTAGTGTCTGTCTCTCTCTCTCTCTCTCTCTCTCTCTCTCTCTCTCTCTCTCTCTCTCTCTCTCCCTGTCTCTCTGAGACAGAGTTTTCTTATGTAGCAATGGCCTGAAATTCACAGAAACCCTCTGCCTCCCAAGTTCTGGAATTATGAGTGTTCACCGCCATGTCTGGTTTCAGAATATATTTTAAAACATTCTTCCACAGCCAGCTTGTAACTGTACTCTCCAGATGAAGTGATGAATAGGAAAGTGCCTGAGAGATATCTTCATAGGACTAATATTCTCATTAGGTAGAGCAGCTTTGTAGAAATACTCAGTGTTATAATGGACAGTGGCCTGCATTTCAGCATTGTTTGAGAATTTCTGTAAATGTGCGTGCCATTCTTGAAACCAGGAAAAGAAAGGAAGATCAACATAGCCTTTGTGTAAAAGTGGATGATTGCAATGTGGAAGCTCAGAGGTGTTACATCTTTAAATATGTTTATTTTTCTGTGTGTGGGGGGCACCCTTGGGTCAAGGCCAGAGACAGCCAGGGGTATCATTCTTTAGGAGTTGTCTACCTTGTTCTTTGAGACAGGGTTTCCCACAGAGACCTGGGGCTTGTTGATTAAGTAGGCTGACTAGCCTTTGGGCCCCAGGGATCTTCCTATGCCTGTCTCTTTAGCTTGTGCCATCAGGTGGCTGGTGGGGGTCAAGTTCAGATTTCCATGCTTTCTCAGCAAGTACTCTACTGAGTCATCTCCCAGCCCCCAGAGATAATACTTTGAAAAGGTCTCAAGGTGAAGTTGATCTTCAGCTTGGCAGTCAAAGGGATGTAAAAAAATGAGAGAACTGTGTATCAAGTGGGCTGTATTTCTAACTCTGTAAGTAGCCTACCCTCTTGTGAGTAGAAAGCAAAAGAATTTGGAAAAGTCCTTTGGAGCCTTGTCGTGAAGCAGTTTCTTGTGTCATTGTGAAAAGCTAATGCCTTTTTGTCCGATTGTTTTTTTAGATGGGGAGCTATGGCGGACTTCTTGCTGGGAGGGGGTAGAAAGTTTGGTCTTGCAGTAGAATATCTTCAATACGGATGAGAGCGTGTATATTTTGGGGTCCCAGAAGGAAAGACTTCATTTTTCTCCTTCTTCCCATCTGCCTTTCTTCCTGCAGGGGACGCAGTTCTGTCTGGCTGTAGCACACTCAGCCTGCTAACAGCCACACTCCAGCAGCTGAACAGAGTATTTGAACTGTACCTGGGGCCATGGGGTCCTGGCCAGACGGGCTTTGTGGCTCTTCCCTCCCATCCTGCCGACTCTCCCGTCATTCTCCAGCTTCAGTTCCTCTTCGATGTGCTGCAGAAAACGCTTTCCCTCAAGGTCCTAGGAGGGGCGAGGTGGCGGGATACACAGAAGCTGTAGGGAATGATTGGGGGGGGGGGGTTAGACAGAGGGTGAGAGGCTGTGGAGCTGAGATCCAGAGGATGTCAGTGATAAGGGTGGGTATGCTGTGAAAACGGTGCGGATGGAAGGGAGACTGCCGTGCCCCGGTAACCTGAGTGTTCCTTTTTCAGCTGGTCCACATCCCTGGTGTCGGCCTTCCAGGGCCCATCAAGGTTTTTCCCTTCAAGTCTCTTCAACAGCTGGAGGTGAGGGAGTATTGGAGCATATGGAACACTTAGAGCCTAGTGCCAAGCAGCGAGGATAGACAGAGGGCCTCTTTTAGTAGGAGGTCAGGTGCGAATGTACATTGCTTTTCCATAATGTCTTTTCCGTGACACTTCCCTAAACCGTAGCTGGGCTTCGCCATCTTTTCCCCTCCTCCCCATCAGACAAGGAGCGGGTGAGGGCTTTTCCTCCTCACAGCTTTGCCTCCCTCCTCTCTTCTTTCTTCTCTTGCACCAGCTTCGAGGGGTCCCCATCCACAGCCTGCTTGGCCTCCGTAGCATTTACTCACAGCTGGAGTCTCTGGTTTGTAGGAGAAGCCTCCAGACACTCGAGGTAAGGAGGGTGAAGGGGAGACCCTGATGTCCTTAGAAAGTACAGAAGACCAAATCTGTGACCCCCCTCCTTTTCTCCCTCTGTCCTTCATGACCCCACAACACTCTACAGCTGTGTGTGTGTTTACAGTCATACAAAGCTGTATAAATAAATAGTGTCTGTCTCCCCGTGGTCCCCATAGTCTGCTCCTTAGACAGACAGAGACTTGAGATTTCTTCAGAGCTGCATCTCCAGGTAGATCCTGGTATATATGAATGATGAACTGGATGATAGAGCATGCATGGGGAGGAGATTGAGAATGAAGTAGCAGACGTACCTGTCCCCTACCCAGGAGCTCCTGTCGGCCTGCGGTGGAGACCTCTGCTCTGCCCTTCCCTGGCTAGCATTGCTTTCTGCAGACTTCAGCTACAATGCACTCAGCAACTTAGACAGCTCCCTGGTGAGTGTCCCTTTCCTTGGGGAGAGGAAGGATGGGTCTTTGGGAGGGATACCAGGTATTCTTGTGTGAAGATATTCTTCTGAGCTTCTTTTCCTGTCCTCTTCAGCGGCTCCTCTCAGCTCTTCGCTTCCTCAACCTGAGCCACAATTATATCCAGGACTGCAGGGGCTTCCTGATGGTAAGTGTGAGCTGTCTGACTGCTGAGGAAGGACTCGGACCTTGGATGGTTCTGCTCGCAACTCACTCAGATTAGATTATACTCCACACTGTTCTTGGCCCTCGGTAGAGCCACATCCTGAGAATCTGTACTGTGTGTGGCTTTCCTCTCTAGCATACAAAGCAGTTTGTGATCTCAGCTTGGAATAACTGGAGGACTTGGGGCAAACGAATTAACTTCTTGGTTTGTTCACCTGTAAAGTGGAACTCGAAGGAGATTTTGTAAAGAGTAGTTACTTAACCTGGTGTGGGCTCAGAAGCAGTAGATTTGATGATGATGACAATCCTTTTCCCTGTGTCTTATTTTGTTCTCTAAAAATAAATAAGGCTGCTGGGTGGTGGTGGTGCACACTTTTAGTCCTAGCACTCGGGAGGCAGAGGCAGGCAGGTTTCTGAGTTTGAGGTCAGCCTGGTCTACAGAGTGAATTCCAGGACAGCTAGAGCTACACAAAGAAACTTCATCTCAAAATACCAAAATAATAATAATAATAATAATAATAATGCTAAATACTTGTTAAGGTTAAGGATGTACTTCAATGAGAAATAAACTCTTAAACTAGGGAAGAAGGTTCAAAGTGAACCGAATGGAGAATGAAGGAGGAGGGGAGGGCATGGGGTCATCTGCACGCTAGAGAACTGGGAAGGTGGCCGTGGGTCCACATAAAGAGAATCTGGGTTCGTCACTGACTGCACTGATTGTCTAGGTCCTTCTTGTCCCTCAGAGACTGGCCCTATCTTCAGGTGATGGCTGAAACCATCAGGATCTCTTTGGTTGCTTTGAGTGTTCCTTAGAGCCTTGTCCTCCAGGTGGGGGCGTGGAGGTTGGAATCACCATGGGGTGTAGCCTGGAACCGTTAGGAAGGTGCTAGTGTTTGTGTGGCTCTTTCAGTGCAGGGTAGATGAAATTGAGTCTGCAGTTTCTATAGGCCAGGGATTTGAGAAAATGGCACAGACAACCCTGCCTAGAGCTTTGTCTAGTTGAGAACCTTTGTCTCCTCGCCCCGCTAGGATTTATCTGAGCTGTACCATTTGGACATCTCCTATAACCACCTGCACGTGGTGCCAAGAGTGGGCCCTTCAGGGGCTGCCCTGGGGATTTTGATACTGAGAGCCAACGAGCTTCGGAGCCTTCAGGGTAAGGGGAAATGTGTATAGAGCGGGTTAGTCTGGAACTGGATGGGCGTGGCTCAAGGTGACCCACAGACCACCTATATCTACATTAGGGGTACTCAACTCTTCAGAGCAGCTAGCTCTTCACATTGTGACGACCCCCAGCCGTAAAATTATTTCATTGCTTCGTAACTGTAATTTTGTTACTGTTACCAGTTGTAATGGAAATATCTGATATGCGACCTTCAAAAGGGTCACAACCTACAAAGTTGAGACTGCTGACCTAGAGCCTCGTTAGGACTTAGACGTAGGACTGTAGTGTAAAGATTTGCACTTCAGCAGGGTGAGGGTGGCGCATGCCTTTAATCCCAGTGCTGGGGAAGCAGAGGCAGGTGGATCTCTGTAAGTTCGAGGCCAACCTGGTTCACAGAGTGTTTTAGGGCAGCCTGGGCTATTGCACAGAGAAACCCTTTCTTGAAAAACAAAAACCAACCAAACAAAAAGATTTGTCCTTCTCCTACCTCAACATACAGACCTCCCCAGCTGGCCTCTACAAGGCCTCTTTCTTCTCTCCTCTGCCCTAGGCCTGGAGCAGTTGAGGAACCTGCGGCACCTTGACGTGGCCTATAACCTTCTTGAAGGACACACAGAGCTGTCACCACTGTGGCTGTTGGCTGAGCTCCGTAAGGTGAGACGTGAGTGCCTTATGGACCTAGGAGATCCTTCAGGACTGGGTCCCTTCATATAGGGAAGGTCTCTGGCCTACTCAGGCTCCTTTTCTGCTCTTCAGCTCTACCTGGAAGGTAACCCTTTGTGGTTCCACCCGACACACCGAGCAACCACTGCTCAGTACTTGTCACCTCGGGCCAGAGATGCTGCTCATGTCGTGAGTGATACCTAGTGTGTCTGTCTTTCCACTGTCCCCTTGCCATTCCTGGGAGCACAAAGACCTCGTCACCCTATGGTGCTGCTAATTCCCGGAGGAGGCATTGGCCACGGGCTCGGCCTCAGCACTGTTCTCTCCTTTCTCTCACACAGTTCTTGCTTGATGGCGAGGTTTTGTCACTGGAGGATCTTCAGGTTAGTCAGGTGAGGGTGGGATGAGGGAGGACTCCTGGGATGCCAGGAGGGGAGGCGGTAGCTCAGGAGACGGGTAGGAAAGGTTTTCCTGGTCAGGGAAAGCAGAGTCCTCCTCTTGGTTAGCTCAGTCAGGCAGAGGTGCCCCCTTGGTTCTGACCTCTTTCTGTTGTCACACACCAGACTTCAGAATCTTCAGGGCTTGGTCCCATGGCCCAACCTCCGTCCTGGCCAGTGGGGAGTACCACAGAAACCTCAGGTGGCCCCGAGTTCAGTGATAGCCTCTCCTCGGGAGGCATTGTGGCCCAGGCCCCGCTTCGGAAGGTTAAGGTAAGTGCTGGTTTGGGCCTGGGCTTGCGTGGTTTCCTTACTGGTGTTATGGATGTCTGGTAGGCTAGCAGCACTAACCCTTGTCCTCAGTAGTACTTGACACTTTCTGGCAGGTTAAGCAGGTGGCCATGGATGGCCAGGCTAAGAGGCTCTGGCTTCTGTAGAACTCTGTCTATCTGTCCAAACTAGAGCCGCGTCCGTGTGAGGCGGGCTAGCATCTCTGAGCCCAGTGACACAGACCCGGAACTCCGAACTGTGGATCCCTCCCCAGCTGGTAAGTTGACCCTCTCTGCTCACTGCCTTCCCACCTCCCTTCAGCTCTCTCTAATCTTGATGTTGCCTTGTAGGTGTCAGAAGAGAAACTTGATTCTCCTATGGTATAGATTATTGTGGAGGGCCCCTCAGTTCGTTATCTTTTTAGTTTAGGCCATAGAGAAGGACATGCTTCCAGGCCACATTCTCCTAAGAAAGACATATTTCAGAGGGTGCTAAAGATTATATAATAAAGATAATTTATGACCATATCATTTTGGAAGTATAAAATAAAGTGAAACAGATTTCCTTTTTTTTTTTTTTTTTTTTTTTTCTACAAATCATCTCAGTGTCTTAGATACGCGGCCATGTTTTGTGAACCTCCACAGGTGTTGTTTGGTGTGTATGGTCCTGGATTGCTTTGATCACAGCATTCCTTAGGACACACCTGAGGTGATACTGTGGAGGGAAGGCCTATTGTGGAGTAGCCATAGGAGGAGGCGGGGGTCACCTGGGGTCCAGGCAGGGCCTCAGCTCTGTGTCCTGCTTCATCCCAGGATGGTTTGTCCAACAACACCGGGAGCTGGAGCTGCTGAACAGCTTTCGGGAGCACTTTGGCTGTGACTGGCTGCAGTACAGGAGCCACCTGGAGACCTTGGGGAGCCCCCCTCTCGGCAGCACCAAGACTCCTGCCCTTAGCACCCAGCTTCTGGATGCCCAGAGCCCCGAGACTGCATGCAACCCTCCAGCCACAGAGGGAGCTGTAGACACTAAGGAGTCACCACAGGAGGTGTCTGAGGAGGGCGGGGTGGAACCAGAGCCCCATGAAGAAGAGAGGGAAGAAGGAGATAAAGAAGAGGGATTAAGAGAGGAACTGGAGGAGGAAGAAGAGAAGGAGCAGAAGGAAGTAGAAGGTGAGAGGTCTGTGATCCTAGGGGATGTGGAGACAGGTGATACTGAGATGTCGGGACTGTGGAGAGGCCAGGCCAGGAAGAAGGCCTCTCATGGGATAGCAGAGGATCTGGACCCTTCCTTCATTCCAGTTCTCTCTTGGCCTCTCTGCAGCGGAGCTCTGTCGCCCCATGCTGGTGTGTCCCCTGCAGGGGCCTGAGGGTGCACAGGGCAAGGAATGCTTTCTCCGAGTCACTTCTGCCCACTTGTTTGAGGTGGAGCTCCGAGCAGCTCGGACTCTGGAGCGGCTGGAGCTGCAGAGCCTGGTGTCGGCTGCGCTAGAGCCAGAGACTGAGATTCCTAGAGCACGGGTGCCTGAGGTGAGCTGTGGGTCAAGGGCTTGGGAAGAGGCCTTGGCTTGTCCAAACTCACCATCGACAACCCGCTGGCTCTTGTGTGCCAGGTGCTGGGCTGGGTGTTTCCCACTTCTCTCGTGAGTACTTGAAGCCAAGGAGTGTTCTGGGTGTGTGAAGGGATGTGTCACGGTGTGTGTGTGTGTGTGTACTAAAGAATAGATACTGTGCAAGGGCTTGGTGTAAGCAGCAGCATTGTGGAGCCCAGCGCCCCTGTTCTCCATCATGCTCCGTTCAGCCCTGACCCCTTTCCTCCTGAGCACTGCTGTGTTCTTTCTTCCTGCACAGGACTCAGGCTCACCCCCGGGGGCTCCGGTTCTCGTTCTCCGCTTTTCCTACATTTGTCCTGACCGGCAGCTCCGTCGGTATGCTGTGCTGGAGCCGGAGGCCCACGAGGCCATCCAGGTGATGAGATCCAGAGGCCAGTGGGAAGAGTGGAAGGGAGCAGGTCTGACCTGGGCTGGAGGGTTCCTCCTGGAGTCCGCCTGCTCACACTAGCTGCCGCCTGACGCACCTCCTTTCAGGAGCTGCTTGCTGTGCTGTCCCCGTTCACTAGTGTGAAAGAGCACCAGCCTGTGGGGCCCAGATTCCAGTGTCTGCGGTGCAGCCGTGAGTTCAAGCCAGAGGCGCCCAGGCTGGGACCAGAGAGTGAGGAAGGCTGGAAGCCTCTCTTTCAAAATTCAGGTACCAGCTGTGCCCCTGATCTCCCTGCCCACATAGTTCCCCACTGTGGGGAAGGTGTCTCTGAGAGGAATGTGCAGAGGGGGCCTCGGAGAAGAGGGCCTTAGGGGATTGAGGCAACTGTTGGCAGAGGGGAGAAATCCAGCCGCCTCCCTGCAGTTAAACAGCAGACACGGTTGTGTCAGAGCCAGGAGTGCTGTTTTGTGAGTGTGCACACTTACTTTTCCATGACTTGACAACTATTGGTTGTTTGGGGGGGGGGGTGACATTTCAGGAATGGCCTGAAGCCCAGTGAGCCCTCACTGCGGTGCCAGGCTGTCATGAGCCCTGTGCAGTGGCTGTTGAGTGAGCTGCTTGCGGGTTGGCCCAGGTTGGCCCTCCCTGACTGACCCCGTAAACTACTTGATGGGATGCAGCACCTTGTAGCATCTGATCTTGGGGATGGCTCTCCCGGAGGCCAGACAAACACTAAGGGCTTTGAAGATGTGGGAAACTCTGGCTAACAGCTGTGTAAAATGCAGTTTTTATCAGCCATGCTTCTTGGCAGCAGACATAGCAGGACTAAGTTATTTTTTTCCAGAAAAATACTCCTGTATCATTGCCTGGTGTAAGCCTGCCCTAGCAAGCTCAGCAGGCCGAGCCACATAGTGCAGTGGAATATCACAGCCCTTTCTGAATCTTGGCTATCCTCCATAGGCACTGTGCCTTCTGCAGACCTCCTATGCTGGAATTTCTCTTTTAAAGTTTTTGATGTTTTGAGGTCAAGTCTCATCTAGCCAGGCTGGCCTCCAACTTCTATGTAGCTGAAGCTGGCCTTGAAATTGTGATAGTCCCCTGCCTCAGTCTCTTGGATACTGGCATTACATGGATGTGCTTCCTTGCCCAGCTTCCTTGTGAGATTTAAATGTGATAGTAAAGCACCAAGCATAGCCCCTGGCATAAAACAAAGGTCCTTCATATATGGTAGCTTCTGTTAATACCTCCAGCCATATACGTGTGGACAGGGTATGTAAATTTTTCTTTCTTATTTGCAAAATGGGTAGGAAAAGTTATGATGGGGCTGCCAGATGATAATATTGATGTGGAGGCTAGCCCATGCTTAGAATGTGGTACACACAGTATCTCTCTCCTCATTGTTCATCCATATCCTTCACTCTTTACCTGCATCCGCTCACACATCCTGCCAACTCGTTGAGGCACACATGATTTTCATTCTCATCTTACAGACAGTAGTAGTCAGGCTCAGAGTGCAGACAACTGGTCCACGATTATCTGTTAGTTAATGAATCTGGGATTTAGACCCACCTGACGCCTTGTCTTCCCAATTCTGTTGATCTTTGTCTTTGCTGTTGTTATAATTATTGTGTGTGCATGTGGAGGTCAGAGATTGACACTGGGTATCTTCCTCAGTCACTCTCTCCCTTATTTGGGGGGGTTGGGGGAAGGTGGGGGGTAAGGGGAGATGGGGGAGATAATCAACCTCTCACTAAATCTGGAGCTCATCAGTTTGACTAGACTGCATAGCCAATGAGCTCTATATGGATCTACCTGTCTCTTCCCCAGAACACTGAGGTTACGGATACAGGGCATCTCCCTGCTTTTACATGGGGCCTGGGGATCTGAACTCTGATTCTCACGCTTGTGTGGGAGGTCTGCATGGGTTGAGCTGTCTTCCTAGCTCCTGATTTTGGTTTTTCAGGTATTGCTAGTAAAGTGTTACAGTGCTTGGTTAACCCAAGGCTATGGGAGGGGCCAGAGCAGGACTTGGGAACTAGAAGGTGGGATATATTTTTAGGGGGCCATGAACTAGCTTAGCCCTTACTGGGATGGGGAGGGATAGATTAGAGCCTATGCTTGGAGATGGGGTTGGGAGTGGGATTCTGGGAATGTGGCTATGTCTGGACCTGAGGTAGACTGGAGGGTGATAGGGAGCATTATGAGCATGATGGGATGTGCCCTTGGGAGGCTCACAGGGTCTCTGTCCCTCTTTCCAGAATCTCCTGTTGTGTGTCCAAACTGTGGGAGTGACCATGTCGTTCTCTTGGCCATGTCTGGGGAAACTCTTAATAGAGAGCAGAACCAGGGAGACAAACCACCCGATCCCTCTGGGTTCCCTGACCCTGTCTGTGACCTTGCTGACCACAGTGGCCATCCCAGTGAGTCTGATGGCACCCTGCCTCAGGCAGCCATATCCCATGGCCGTAGCAGCTGGAGCCTCAGTCCAAGTGAGTATATGTAAAACAAGGTGGAGGTGTGCTTGAGGGAGAGGTGGCCTCCCACAGCCAGGCTGATGGCTGCTGATTGCTCATAGCTCCAGAACGCTCTGGTCTCCGCTCTGTGGACCACCGACTCCGGCTCTTCCTGGATGTTGAGGTGTTCAGTGACTCTGAGGAGGATTTCCAGTGCTGTATCAAGGTCTGGCCACCCAGGGACCCATGGCCTTGGGCATCCAATCAAATGCTTGGATTTCAGCTGCAGCAGGATTTGCTTTTTGGCTCTGGGAATGTCGCTTCACACTCGAGGATCATTTGTCCGCATCCAGCTAGGGCTAATGCTCCTTTACTCAGAGCGGAGGCTGAAAGCTGGCATCTGTCCTTCCACACAGCACAGCATAGCCCCTGGGAAGTGTCCTCAGGGAAGTTTAGAGGCAGGGGTAGGCTGTTCAGGAGCAACCTGCTGTGTTTGCCAGGAAGTTTGGATGGGATCCAGGGACTACCCAGAGGCTTTGAAGCAGGGAAGTGATAGTCACGTTTGCTACTTAAGATGCTCCAGACTGAGTGTGGATGATAGGTTGGAAATGTTCAGAGGACACTGGGGAGGCCCACCAAGAGATCCTGGGACTGGACTGGTGAGGGGGCATACCATGGGGTCAAAAGGAGAGTGCTGAGTGGCTGTTGGTCACAGTAGTAACGGTGGGTGGAATGCAGCTCAGCTTGTGGTCTGGCACCTGTCTCCTTGGGTTTATTTTCTGGTTCCTCATCAATTCTCCCTTCCCTTAGGTGCCAGTGGTGTTAGCAGGCCACACGGGGGAGTTCCTGTGCCTTGTGGTTGTGTCTGACCACAGGCTGTACCTGTTGAAGGTGACAGGGGCCATCAGGTGAGTGTGCCAGGCATGTAGCTCGGGTAGCATCGGCTCCTGCAAGTCTCATCCTGCCCTCCTCTTAAATCTTGGCCATCCTGCTCTCTCCACAGCGGACCTCCGGCTAGCTGGCTCCAGCCCACCCTGGCTATTCCTCTGCAGGATCTGACTGGCATGGAGCTTGGCCTCTCAGGCCAGAGCCTTCGGCTAGAGTGGGCAGCTGGGACAGGCAGCTGTGTACTGCTGCCCCGAGATGCCAAGCACTGCCGTGCCTTCCTTGAGGAGCTCACTGGTGAGGGAGAGGCTGGGGGTAAGGGAGATGAACTTGGAGGGCAGGCTTTCAGGGCTGCTCCTCAGTTGGATGCTCACCAGTAGACTGAGGTCATGGAATTTTCTGCTCCCTCAAGACCCACAGTAAAAGTTTCTGAGGTCCTATATTACAGAGAATAGCTAGTTAAGAAGCCGAGATAGCTAGCGGACTGCAGAGACCTCTGAGGGCTTCTGTCTCTGGCTGGTTCTATCCAGGTGTTCTGCAGTCTTTGCCTCGTACCCAGCGGAACTCCATCAGTGCCACAGAGGAGGTGGTGACCCCGCAGCACCGGCTTTGGTGAGTCAGCGGGTAGTTAGGGCCCAGTGGTACCCAGGCCTTCCTTTGGACTCCAGACAGCCCTGCCTCATGCCCACACTACCCACTGACTCCCGTTCCTTGACACCCATCCCACCCTGCCTGAGTCTCTTCCTGTGTCTGCCATGGTCTCCACAGGCCATTGCTGGGAAAAGATACTTCCGCAGAGGCTCCCCAGTTTTTCTACCTTCGAGCTTTCCTGGCTGAAGGTAAGGCCGATGCTGTAGATGCTTCCCTGGCTTCTGTACCCCATCTTGTCCCTGACTCGTCTCCTATTGCCTCTCTAGTACCCATGTAGTAATTTTCAGGCTCTGAAATTCGTACTACTTTCTCAGCTTTGCAGGCATACCCAACACGGTAGGCTGGTGTTTTCCACTTCTCAGAGCTTCAGCTGTCCAGAGACCTTAGGCATCCAGATTTCCTAAAGTGGATAGATTGGCTGGATATGTCACACTCATCCTGTCAAAAGGCTTGGCTAGTGTGGTGGCTCCCTCAGTATAGGCCTTAGGGCTTTCAGTGGTTAGGGGTCCCTGGAGTTTGTGGACACAGTGCTGATTTGTGGCCTACTCTTTAGTGTGGCTCATACCTATTCTTTAGAGCAGTGTTGGGACACTAGTCCTGGGGATCTAGGCCTGTCATAGCCTTTCACTCTAGGCTTCATCTTGCCCCTCTCTCTCTCTCTCCTCAGGCTCCTCCACCTGCCCCGTGTCCCTGTTGCTGACGCTGTCCACACTATACCTGTTAGATGAAGACCCTACAGGGTCCCACACAGAATCCCCACTTCCAGTGATGTCTGGGGAGGCCTCTGAGCAGACCCCTCCGCTGGGGCGAGGTCCTTCTATGCAGGTCAGGGAGCAGCAACCCCTCAGCAGTCTGAGTTCTGTGCAGCTATATCGCACAAACCCTTTGGACTTGCGGCTGATCTTCTATGATGAGGTAGGGGTGTGTGTGTGTGAGTGTGTGTGTATACGATGTGTAAATACATTTAAGAAGGATGGGTATTAATTTAGGATGGTGCTGAGGACCCTAAATGAGGGTTTGGATAAGCCTCATCATACATGATGATAAGCAATCATCAGTGGGAATGTCCTGCCCTTGGAGCCCTGGACTGAAGTATCTAGCTGGTGTGAGTTGCTGTGCTCGGCCTGCCCACTGCTTCCTACCTGCTTGACCTTCACAGCTCCAGCTTGAGAAGGAAGCACTGTTACTGATCCCGTAGGACAGATGATGTAACTAAGACTTGGAGACATGAGCAAACTTGAACAGGTCACAAGGGTTAGTTAGAGTCAGGAATCGAACCTTCGCAGTTCTTGGAATTGACTCTAGTGCTCACATCCCCTATAGCATGGAGGTTAGAGACGGGACTATGAACACCGGCCCTCCAGAGCCTGCAGTCAGTGCTGACTAAACTGTTTTCATATCTCACTCAGCCCTGTGGTGCAGACCCACATAGAGTAGGAGGGGAAGAGAGGAAGAGCCTTCAAAAGCCAGGGAGGGTGGTGAGTCCTCTCCTAAGGCTTCCCTTGGCCTCTTGTCTTTTCCTGTGTCCCCCCCCCCCTTGCCAACTGCTCCACCTACCAGGTGTCTCGACTGGAGAGTTTCTGGGCACTTCGTGTTGTGTGTGTGGAGCAGCTGACAGCCCTCTTGGCCTGGATCCGGGAGCCATGGGAAGAATTGTTCTCCATTGGGCTCCGGACTGTAACCCAGGAGGCTCTGGACCTCGACCGATGAGATCTCCACACTGAGCCCACCCTGACTCGGGAGATGCACTGCAGATGCCTCTTCTCCTGGTCTCTGGGTCTTTCTGGCTGGCTACAGACCTCTCCAATGGTTGGCCACTGGCTAGTGAGGCCCCAAATGACCCACAGCTTAAGAAAAGGATAAGAGAAATGATCTGGGCCTTGGGTGATCTGCCCAGGCTCAGTGGTCAGTGAAAACGTTTCTCCAGTACTTTCTCTCAGGTATCAGTAAAGCTGTTTCCAAGCCAGGTGTCATGGACAGTACATACAGATGTCCCCCATAAAGCCTGCCATCCCTGAATCTGTCCCTGGAAGCAAGCTTGTTTGCACTATGGAACCTGACTTCAGCCCTGCTCTAGCAGAGAAGGACTACTGACTGAACGCACCCAGTCCAGCAGGCTGTGACCTCTCGTGTGGCCTTGCCTGGCATCACTGCCAGTCAAAGAGTTGGGCCTTTTAAGGCTGTTTGTTGTTGTTCTTTTTGAGACAGAGTCTCACTGTGTAACCCTGGCTGGCCTGGAACTTGCTGTATAGGCCAAGTTGGCCTTGAACTCATAGAGATCTGCCTGCCTCTGCCTTCTAAGTCTGGGATTAACGGTATGAGCCACCAGTTGTGGGAAAATTGTGAACTTCCCCCTGTTCCTCAGAGTTTACATTTTCAGTAAAGGCCTGAAATAAGAAGTGAGACTGTTGTTGTTGTAAGCTATAGAACCAAGCATTGTACCTGTGCTGAAATTTCAAAGCTTGCGCACATATAGCTACACATTTTCCCTAAAAAGGAGTAGTTAGTTCAGCTACTCAACCAAGAGACTGATTCTTAGGGTTAGTTTCTCCCAGGCAGTGCCCTGTTTGGTCTGGTGGGAGGCTGAGGGAAATGCTGAGTCTTGGCACTAGCCAATGAGAAGTGTTCCTGGGATAGTTTTCCCCTGGTTAACATCTGCAGAGGACCCAGACAGGCCTGCTCAGAGGCTCAGAGTAGTCCCACCTACTGCTGTTTTGCCCAGAGCTGCCCTGAATTCTTAATTGAAGTAAATTAAAACTTCCCAAAAATATTAGTCTACTTTCTCAGTGGTGTGCATGGCGCCTTCCCATTGATGACTTTATGCTGTGGAAGCAGGTACCTGAGGAAGGCCTGCCCAGCCTCTGGCCCAAAGCTACCTTTTTGCATAGGTCTCTTCACAATGCAGATGAGACAGAAAAATCCCCAGGCATTTAGGCTGATGTACAAAGAAGTGTGAGCCTGGGGAGTCAGAGAAACGTCTTCCAATTCTTTGTACCTCTAGTTTCTGGGAACATGTAACAATGACAGCCCTTGGCAGCCTTGTGGAAAGGTGCTCTTGCTTTTGTGACTCAGAAGAGAGATGATCAGACCTGAGGCCATCGCCACTTAGGGAGGTGTTTTACCTTTTAGCTTTGTGCCTCACCAGGAAGCCCCAGGTCACTGCAGCTCCTTCCCAGAACTGGTCCTGCTCTGAGTACCTGTGATTGCTTTGCCACTGACTGTCTGCATAGGTGTCAGGAGACACTTACCTCATATGCTCTGGGATCAATGGTTCCCAGTCTGTCCTCCCCAACCCCATCCTATTCAGCAAGTGCTTATCGATTGATTGGCTGGCCTCTGTCTGGCCTTAGGCTGGCATGAAGAACATTCATTCAGTAGAGGCCTGATGTCCCCTGGGAAGCAGTGGAGAGAAGATTCTGAAACAAACACCACCGACTGCATTTTCCATAAAAGGCAAAAAAGGAGTACGGAAGGGGGAAATGGGCTACTATTTTTTATTTCCTTTTTATTTTTTATTTAATTTTTGTTTTTGAGACAGGGTTCCTCTGTATAGCCCTGGCTGTCCTGGAACTTACTTTGTAGACCAGGCTGGCCCTGAACTCAGAGATCCACCTGCCTCTGCCTCCCTAATGCTGGAAGTAAAGGTTTGTGCCTCACTCCTGGCTTGAAGGTTTGCTTTTTTGTTTTGTTTTGTTTTGTTTGAGACAAGGTTTCTCTGTGTAGCTCTGGCTGTCCTGGAACTTCTCTGTTGACCAGGCTGGCCTTGAACTCACAGAGATCCCCTTGCTTCTGCCTCCCAAGTACTGGGATTAAAGATGTATGCCACCGGGGCTGGAGAGATGGCTCAAAGGTTAAGAGCACTGGCTGCTCTTCCAGAGGTCCTGAGTTCAATTCCCAGCAGCCACATGGTGGCTCACAATCATCTATGATGACATCTGGTGCCCTCTTTTATACACTATATACAAAATAATAATTTAAAAAAGATGTATGCCACCATGGCTTGGCAAGGGTTTAATCTTTTAAAAAAGAAAATATAAGTACTCTAAATTATTACAGACCCGGGAGTTATATTCAAATTTTATTTGAGGCCTTATGGGGTTAATGGACAAAGTGAGTGGTATAAATGTTTCATATGATGACTGGCTAAGGAAAGCTGGCCAGCTAAAGAACCCATCTCGGTAGGAGGTGGTTTTAGCTTGGCAGGACTGCCCTGGTGGTTTAGCTACAGTTGGAACTTTCGTCACAGTTCTGTGTGGTACTTTACCTATCTGGGTACACATGCAGCATTTTGCATCCATCTCCAAGGGTTGGTGTGGTGTGGTCATGGTGTGAGAAAGACACAGGATTTGGAATTATGCCTTAGTTTGATGATTCACCGTTTAGCTGTGGGCGAATAACTTCCCTTGCTTGCTCATCTGCAGTGTGGAATGGACACTAACCAATAACCTACCTGCTTCACAGAGGTGTAGATGTTACATGGAAGTACTGTCCAAATCTTAGTGCACTAAATAAATGCTGGCAATAAGACCTACCTGCTGTTGCCATCCAGGTATAGCAGGCTTTTTTTTTTTTTGGGCCACCAACCAGCTCCCAAATCATAACATGGAGACTTTTTATTATTTATGAATGCTTGGCCTAGCTTAGGGTCATTTCTTGCTAATTCTTATAACTTAACCTGTTTCTTCTCTTCTACATTTTGCCTCAGGTTTTTTTCCCCCCTTTCTGTATATCCTCCTGTGTCTGCTGCCTGCCTGGCCCCATGTGTCTCCCCCATTCTCTTCTCTCTTCTTTCCTTGTTCCTCCAACCCCGCCTTTCCCTCTTCTGCCTAGCTATTGGACATTTGTAGAGAGCTGCCTGCTGCTGCACCCTAAAGATGGTGCTGATTTCCGGCCTCCCCACCCCCCGTGGGTGAGTGCTCTCTTTTGATAAACAAAAGAGCCCGGGGCGTGGTTTGCTGTTGCGTATGTGGACCTATGAGCTGTGCCCACGTGGCTTATTGGAATTAGATGCCCTGAGAGTATTTAGTCAGTGGGCGGGGTTTCCTGGGGCAGGAGAAGGAGAAGAAGACAGAGAAGAACAAAGAGAGAACAATTGTAAAGGTCCCGAATAAACTGCTGAAAGAAGATCCTGGGTGTTGTGCTTTCCTTGCTGGCAAGGGTGCGCGAGACAAGTGGCCCGTACAGGGAGCAACTCCTGCGAGCTTCAGGCATCAGAACTTTCTGCAGTCGGGGGGGGGGGGTCGACCGGGAAGTCCCAGCTAAATTGGGATCCGCAATCAAAGCAGGTAGCTCCGACCTGTAGATAAAGGTGGAGAAGAGGGAGCTCACTGACGAATGGGTGTAACCTCTTATAGCTGTGAACGCATGGGCAACCTTGAGCTCAAAGTGAAAGTAATAGTTGCAAACTTGAGCTGAAAGTGAAAGTAAAAACATTAGCAAAGCTGGGGCTGTTTGGTAAGGGCTCCGAGAAGATTTTTTTTTTTTAAAGATTTATTTATTGTGTATACAGTATACAGAAGAGGGCACCAGATGTCATCATAGATGGTTGTGAGCCACCATGTGGGTGCTGGGAATTGAACTCAGGACCTCTAGAAGAACAGTCAGTGCTATTAACCTCTGAGCCATCTCTCCAGCCCCTCCGAGAAGATTTTTAAGGTAGGAATTAAAGGTTATACAAGGATGGGGTCTTCAACCTCACATCCAATTTTTTTGGCTCTTAAGGAGCTGCTTCATTAAGGTTTTTCTGAGTTTGCTCTGCTTGCTAGCAGTGGGAGAGATTCCTGGGTTCCTACACCATATTGAAAAGCAGCCAAGAGGGGCGGAGTCAGCAATTAAAGTGGTACAACCTTTTAAAAGTTCTTTGCATTAGAATATGATTAACAATTCTCAATGAAACAGATTTAGACTCTCAGAACCTCTCAATGGGGAAGGAAATAAAGATAAAAAAGCCACGTAAAGATGGCAGATAAACAGAGAGTCTGGATTCTGGTTATTGCATTTTCTTGTAATTTTTTAACTTTTAATGAGCTAACTGCAGAGAGACAACTGATTACTAAGGCTGCTAAGTTAAACAAATGCATATACTTTAAAGATATCCTGACTTTGAAATCTGTTTATAAGAATACGTTACTTGGGAAAAGAGTTTCTGCTTTTGTCTCCACAGAAGATCAAAACCTGTGGATTGGTTCTAGGCAGGTGTGGTTCCATTTGCCAAGGCCACCTGACGATGATAACAGGCTGCCTTGGAGATGCTGGGAGGAGAGATCGGAGGGGGCAGGCAGTGAAGAAGGACAGAGTGAAGGGGGAGAGTTGTACCCTGATCTTGCTCATATAGAAACTCCTGAGTCTACAGACTCAGAGGAAGAGCTGCTGGAAGATATTAATTGGATTAGAGGATATCTTAGGATTGCAAATTGTGAATTGAAACCCCTTTATGACATTCTGAAAGGAGAGTCGGATTTAGACTCCATGCGAGTGATGACAGTGGAAGCCAGCAAGGCACTGCAGGTAGTTGAACAGAGGTTGCAGGATGCTTGCCTAAATAGGATAGAGGAAGGAAAAGATTTTACCCTATGCTTTTTACCCACATTCAGACAACCCACATGAGTACTATGGCAATCAGGTCCACTGTTGTGGATACACCCAAAGGTATCGCCTAGTAAAAGTATAGAACATTACCCTACAGCAGTAGCTGATTTAGCTCAGAATGGCATCCAACAATCCATTCAGTATTTTGGGCATGCACCAGCTGTAATAATTGTGCCATACACAGCAGCACAAGTTAACACCCTGTGTGCTGTTGTTGATGACTGGGCAATTCTTCGCTGTACTTTTGCTGGAAAAATAGATAATCATTACCCACAACATCCTCTTATGACATTTTTTAAGGAGCACCCCATAATTTTTCCCAAGGTCACCGCTGCAGAGTCGGTGGCGGGAGCTGTCAATGTATTCCCTGATGGCTCGAAAACAGGAGTAGGTGCCTATATGGTGCAAGGCAAACAACCAGTTCAACATCAATTTACTCCTGGTACTCCTCAGGTAGTAGAACTTCAAATAGTATGTAAGGTGTTTAAAGAATGCCAATTTGCCTTTAACTTGATATCTGATTCACCTTATGTGGTTAATGCTTTAAAGGTGCTTGAAGTGGCAGGACCAATAAAATCATCCAGTACAGTCACTGTCCTATTTAACCACTTGCAAGACTTGATTTTGCAACAAAAGGAGAGATTTTTTTCCTCAACATATCCGTGCTCATATTGGCCTTCCCGGTCCACTTGGTGAAGGCGATGCCAAGGTGGATATGTGCACTAGACAGGACTGGGTATTCTTTACCTCTCCTGTAGTCAAAGCTCAAGAATTTCACCAGCTATATTATGTAAATGCTAAGACCTTACAACGAAAGTTCCAGATATCCAGAGCTGAGGCACGTCAAATAGTTTTGGATTGTGCTCAATGTGTGGTGTATCACCACTCACCTTCCCTAGGTGTTAATCCCAGAGGGATCTTGCCGTTAAAAGTATGGCAAATGGATGTTACTCACATTTCTGAATTTGGCTCTTTAAAGTATGTACATGTTTCTGTAGATATGTGCTCTGGTATCTTGCATGCCACTGCCATGTCAGGAGAGAAGGGACACAATGTCATTGTGCACTGCCTAGAGGCCTGGGCAGCTAGGGGAAAGCCCCTGCAGGTAAAAACTGACAATGACCCTGTTTATACTGGGACACAATTTACTGCATTCTGCAGACAAATGGATGTACAAGTAACTCATGGATTGCCTTACAATCCACAAGGACAAGGCATAGTGGAACGTGCTCATTGCATGCTGAAGGAATGCTTACAAAAACAAAAAGGGGGAATAGGCCACAGCCGCACCCCCCAAAAAGACTATCTATAGCTCTGTTTACCCTTAATTTTTAAAATTTGGATATTGATGGCCGCTCCGTGGCAGATAGACATCTGATTCTCACCCCTAGCCACAGAGGCATGGTGAAATGGAAGGATATTTTCATGGGCCACTGGCATGGTCCTGATCCAGTGCTTATATTGGCGAGAGGTTCTGTTTGTGTCTTTCCTCAGGACCGGCAAGATCCAGTGTGGGTACCAGAATGGCTAACCAGGAAAGTCTGAAATGACAAGTATGATGCTGACTTTGAGGGCGAGGATTGGTCCTAGAATGGGTACCTGTCCCAGTACAAAGCCCTAATGCCATGAGCTTGTTTAGGGCCAAGAGAGATTTTGGTATTACTGTAGCTGTTGTTACAGCCATTTCCCTAGCCACAATTGGGGCCACCACGGCTGCCATTGCTATGAGTCACACCATCTAGACAGCTCAAACACTTAACAATGTGTCTGACATGCCTTAGACATTCAAAGAGGCATTTCTGCCCAGCTTAAAGGCGGGCTGATATTGGTCCATCAAAAGATTGACCTGGTGCAAGAGGAGGTCGATGTCCTCTGGCAGATAGCTCAGTTGGGATGTGAATGGAAGTATCAGGCCCTATGCATGACTTCTATTCAGTATGAAAATTTTCCTATGCTGCAAATTTGTCTAAAGTTTTGTCAAGTTATTTTATAGGAAATTGGTCAGGTGAATTCGAAGCGACCATGGAGAAGTTGAGAGTTGCAATAGTTGCTGTGAATTCAACTCGAGTGGACCCTGGAGTTGTTGAAGGACTGACGAGATGGATGTCCACCGCTCTCAATCATCTGAAGGAATGGGCAGGAATGGGTGCTCTGGCTGGCTTGATGGTGCTGATAATTCTGATTTGCCTGTGGTGCATCTGCAAAATGAGGTTCACACAACATAGGAGCATGGCCATGATTGTTCAAGCCTTCACCGCCATTGAGGCGGGACAGCCCCCACATGTTTGGCTTGCTGCCTTGAAAGAGTAATGTTTGGCATGGGTTGTGAGGCTAAGCACTGCACATGGTTTTGCCTAGGTAAGGCTTCATGAAGAGTATGCCTAATTGCATACAGGTTGGCACCCACTATCCTGTCCTCATAAAAACGGGTGCCGGACAGGTCTGTCCCTGTCTGGGTGGATGACACCTGAATTAGAGATAGCACAAGTCCTCTTGCACAATGGGGATTAGGCCTCTGCTCTTGCCCGCTGCTTTTGCTTGATTTTTTAATTATTAAATAAGGGGGAACTGTAGAGAGCTGCCTGCTGCTGCACCCTAAAGATGGTGCTGATTTCCGGCCTCCACCCCCCCCCCCCCCGTGGGTGAGTGCTCTCTTTTGATAAACAACTCCTTATTTGGCTTGAGCCTGGGGCGTGGTTTGCTGTTGCCTATGTGGACCTATGAGCTGTGCCCACGTGGCTTATTGGGACTGGATGCCCTGAGAGTATTTAGTCGTTGGGTGGGGTTTCCCGGGGCAGGAGAAGGACAAGAAGACAGAGAAGAACAAAGAGAGAACAATTGTAAAGATCCCGAATAAACTGCTGAAAGAAGATCCTGGGTGTTGTGCTTTCCTTGCTGGCAAGGTTGCGCGCGACTGACATTCATGTTTTTATTAGATCAGTCAGGTACCTTAGGCAGGCAAGGTAAAAACAGCACCAAAACTTTACATCATTAAACAAACACGGCATGAACAAATGTAACACATCTTTACATCCTTAACCAAATCAGCAGACACAAATGTAACACATAAAGTAATGTTCCATAGCATAAACAAACGTAACACACCTTTGCCCAGTTAAAGTAATACTCCACAATACCCAGAAGCCTAGAAATGTTTTTTATAATTGGAATAGTGGATGCTTGGGTCTTATTGCCCATGTGTTTATGAGTGGGCATTTCCCCTTTGTGCCTTGGAGGAAACACAGACACTTCGGGAGCATGAGTCAGGGCATGCATTTTTTTTTTTCTTGGCCTATCTCTTGTCATTTGATCATTTTGAACTTGCTCACTTCTCAAAACATTCTTTAGTTTATTAGTTACTATAATTACTTGTGCACTTGCTTTCAACTCCACAGATATTCACTGAACACTTCAGAGATGCTCAGTTCTGTGTGGGGGAAGGATGCAGGAAGAAATCAGATATGCCTCTCTTTCAGGGTCTAATTATGTAACTCTGGCTGGTCATGACCTTGAGATCCTCCTGTTTCAGCCATCTCAGTACTGGGATTATAGGTCTGAATCAACATGCATTGCATAATGACTGTGTTTAAGGAAATACTTTGTGCTAGTCTGTGCATGTAATAAAAAGTTTCTGGCCTGGACTTTCCAGCCTAGCCAAGAGATTCAGACCCACTCACAGTCCTGCTGCTGCTTTGCCCCAAATAATCACACAATGGCTTCTATTTATTTTATGCTGATTGATCTATGGCTCAGACATATTGCTAGCTGGCTCTTTCATCTTAATTCAATCTATTTCCATCAATGTGTTTAGCCATGTGGCTTGGTACCTTTTCTCAGAGCAGCCTGGTTGTCTGTCCTCTGAGTCTGCTGGCGTCTCTCTGGCATCTCTCAGGCATCTCTCTGGTATTTCTGCTCTGCTCTTCCTGTTCCTGCACTTATCATCCCTTTTATATGACAACCGCCCTGAGGAAGATCTGTATTGTACAGGTGAGGAGAATTAGGTAGGGTTTCATTTGGACCTTGTGTTTACAGATAGGATCTGTGTCTTTCTTAAACCAGGGTGCCTCTTAGGCCTTATGAAATGCCCATCCTGTTCAGGCTTCAATCTTTTCATATACTTCATAATTAAGGTCATTTGCTTAATTGTCACCTTACAAAGAGTGGCCCTGGTCCTGCCACTCGAATCTCCTGTGTCATTAGACTTTTCCTTCATGGCACTTGCTGTGAATGCTTCCTAATAAGTGTTTGCCCATTGACTGTAACCAAATGTATACATGTGGCATGGGATATAAGGAGAACGTGTGGGTCTGAACTTGGCTGTTGTCCTATGGATTTGGCAGGGCTCCTGATTGGACTCTTCCCTTTATGCCTTGGGGGAAGCTCAAGGTTTTGCTGGCTGGAGAGGGCGAAGATCTTTTCCTCTCCTCCTTAGCTTCTGGGAAGGATCTCTGTCTCTTGGTAGCCTATCTATTTTTCTTCCTTTCCAAACACCTTGGCTGTAGTGTTAGGGGAACACCAGGGCAGAAAGGCTGGTTGGTTATCTCTGCCTTCTCTCCCACTGTTTCCTCTAAACAAAAACTCAAGCAGTGTGATGGAGGAGCATGACAGGACAAGGATTTCTCTAAAGAATGCCATCCTTACACAAGCATGTCAGGAAGGATGATTGGAAGGTGAGTTCTGCTGGGTTAAATGACTGTCAGGGACAGTGGTAGTGTCCAGACATTGGATTTTTGTCAAAGCCGAGGCCAGACACATGGGGATTATGAGATAAACCACTGCAGCGGAACAAAAGTAATAAGAGTGACAGTTATTGAACACTGTTCTGTGCTAGGTGTTGAATGTTGAAGTGGAATTCAAATGCATCTCTAACTCCAGAGCCTGAGCCCTCACTCAAAGCCTGATCAGGAACCCACTCAGTAGCAACTGGCTCTGAGTGCTGTACTCTGGGGAGCAGGGGGATAATTTTGGGAACAGACTAAGTGACAATCTGGGCTCAATGAAATCTTTGTATAAATTTAGGATTAGCAGTGCAAGAATTGGTTTATTGGGGGTTGGGGTCCAATTCAATAGTAGAGCACTGTTCTAGCATGTGTGAAGCTTTGAGTTCAAACCATTAGATTAAAAAAAAAAAAAAAAAAAGAGGTTGCTTTATTGACCAGAGTGTCAGAATCTACCTCATGGGAGGTCAAAGCCATTTTTGGTCTCCCTGACTTTGGGGGTTTTGCATAGTTGGCAGATTTATTATATCCCTAAATATGCAGCTCTTGTGTGTTAACATAAGCTACTGTGCATTTATTTCATATGTGCAAACACTGTCCCTTCATATGGTTATCTGAGGACTTTAAAGACTCATATGTCTTAGGTTTATAGTAGCATTGGACTGGCTAATGTTTCCTGGTCTCCACTCTGTGCCAAGTCACTGTTCTATGTGCTATATATAGACAAACTCACTTTTTCCTCTCAACAACCTCATTGTCACTGCTAGAGAAACCCAGTGCCAGGAACAGTGATAAATAACTTGCTCAAGCAGTTATCAAGTGTCCAAGCTGGTTATGATCTCAGGTCACTTGGCCCCGGGGGATCTCATTCTTAAATTCTCACCTCTGTAGCCTCTAATAGCAAAGATAGTCTTGAAAAATATACCTGGGGAGTGAGTGATATATTTCAGTTTGGCACATGGGTTGGAAGGTTTAGCAGTTGCATAAGGGCATTGAGACACGGCAGGGGGAGTGGTGGCCTTACTGTGCTATTTAGGGGGCAGATGTTAGACACAATGCCAGAGCTCGGGGGCTCCCATGGCTGTGTTGCCTGTGGGTCTTGAACCTTGACCAGGCCATTTGTACTTCATGAGCGCTATTTGTTTGTTTGCTTATTTATTTGTTTATTTGTGTGTTTGTTTATTTATTTTTAACCTGTCAAGTATAGGGTTAATGTGAGAGACAACGAGAATATCACAATGCCTTGTAAGTTGAAAAGTACCACTTAAATTCCAGGGTAAGAAGTTCTCTTGGCTGTTATCTTTAAAAGTAAAGGCTGTGCCTTTTGTCTGGCATTATAGCATGGTTGCAGTGGTTACTGACCCTCTCTGAGCATCACCATCCTGCCCAAGGACAGGTGACACAAAGATGCTGGAAAGTTGGTCAAGAAAGACTAAGGTCCAGTAAATAAGTCCGAGGGTAAAGCCAAAAAGTAGAAATCCAAAGACTAAGTTCATGACAAGCTCAATATCCTAGCTCTGTTTGACAAACTGTAAAGAAGGTTCCATCCATAAGCTACCAGCCATAGTCTCCAGTAGACTGAATTAATTTGTGGTTCCTTGGCTAGGGCAACAAGCCTGGAAATACTTAGTGAAAAAAAAATAATGTGTCAAGCTCAGAGTCCAGTTACACCAGAAACACTAAGGGTGGAGATGCCCCAGCTGCTGGTGAAATGCATGATTGTAGATTTAGAAAAATAAAAATTTATTTAAAAAAGAGTGAAGGGGATATGTGTGTGCGTGCACGTGTGCGCGTGCATGAGTGCATGCATGTGCGTGTGTGCATGTGTGTGCGTGTAGAGGGGAGCTGGAGAAATGGTCCAGCAGTGAAGCAGCACTTGTTGCTCTTGCAGGTGACCTGAGTTCAGTTCCCAGCATCTACAGGCTCATAGCCATCCATAACTCCAGTTCCAGGCGATCCATTGTCCTCTTCTCAACCCCAGAGGCACGCATATGCTATTTATACATACATACATATACATACATATTTATACATACACACATCTAAATCCTAGGGGCTGGGAGGTGGCTCAGCAGTTGAAGGTGCTGATCACTGAGCCTGATAATTTGAGTTTTGATGTCTGGGACCTACACAGTGGAAGAAAAGAACCAACTCCCACAGGTTGCCTTCTGACTGCTACTCAAGCACTATCTCCTATTCCTCCAAATAAATAAATATAGTACAATAAAAAAGCATAGCAATCATCACAAGAGAAAAGGAAGCACCGAGGGCCACAGCCTCACATTCTCTGCCTGTTCCCTAGTACCAGCACCAATGCTGCCTGATGCTCTGCCTTCCACCTGGATTCAGAGCCTTTCTCCTGTTTGTATTGTTTGTCTAGTTGCATCCAACTGTGACTTTAAACTGGAGAGGGATTTATGAAAGAAAAGAGTATATATTTTATAGTATTTGCAGGGAGAAATAGAGAGCTAAGAATCATGTCCAACTACCATGACAATTACTGTAGCAGAAATAATGACATCATTGGGCACCAAAGCCTCCACACTGCTACCCTGAGAATCACTTAACTCCATTCCATCCCTTATTCTGAGATTGTATCCTCTGAGCATATCACTCACTTCAGAATTTGTACAAGTGAGTCTGACTGTTGGAACTCAGGTCAATATCTTAACCTAGCTGCAAGGGAGTCAAGACACATGAGTTTTCTAACTTCTACCTTGGCAAGAGAAGACTTAAATGACCAAAACACGAGGAGAGCTTTCAAAGATTTAGGTTACCATAGGTGACAAATATGTTATTTACTGGTCTACATTCTAATATACTGAATCCCAAGACCAAGTTATTCAAGGGAATGAATTTCAGAGAAATTCAGCCTGTTGAGCTCCTGGCCCAATTGTGGGGATCTCTGGAAACAGTGCACTTGTATCTCCAAGTCTGGATGCTAAAAATAGATCAAAGGACATGGTTTGTGGTTATGTTACATGCACCAGGAAATCATTCTGGGGCATTAGTATGCAGGTGAGAAATTCAAATCAGACTGGAATTGAGGGAGGGTGTGTGGGGTAGCTGTTGTTTTGAACCTGTTGCTGGCTCTGCCTCTGCTGTCACTTTTCTAGTCAACATTTAAGCATCTACAAACTCTGAGCTGGTAGCTGATGCACCAAAGTGCATGCATGAGCCACTCATGTCACAGTAATGAAGACCCCATCAGAACTCACAGTGGGGGAACTGACAGGAACAGGAACACTGGAGGCAGGATGCTAGATCTGCAAGACTAATGAGAGAATACGTTATGTCAAACAGAATGAGTTGCTAGGACACAAGTGGTAGGTGTCAGCATCTCCTGCTCACCCTGCTTCAGAATGAGAGCTAAACATGGCCTCTTAAAGACCTTGTGGGGAGGCAGGATTTACTTCATCCCAGAGATACAGATTGATAAAGGGAGATGCCTGTAGAGCTGAGACTGAAGCTCTTGTCTCTGGGTGGGGTGAGGAGGGTCACTAGCAGGGAACACCCCCCTCAGTGAGAGGGGAACTTATCTATGTTCAACATCCACTCAGGAGTGGGACCTCTAAGGGAAATTGTGAATCTGGCTCCTGGGTTGGAAGGCTGTCTCGACATAAAAGTAGCTGATGGTTTCCCAGGCTGTGAGGGAAGGTCCAGCACCATGATGCATAGAAGGAAGATAAAAGGGGCCATACTAGAATGTTCCCAACCAGGAATGACTCCCTGAAGACTTAATACCAAGTTAGCAGGCTCAGAATGATGAAGGAGGGGACAAAGGGTTACTTTGCTGGGGTTGCTGTAAATGAAGTTTGACAAAGAGAATTGTCTTACAATATATTGCAGAGGAGAGAAGTCTGAAATCAAGTGTCCACAGAGCCAAGTTCTTTCCGAAGATTCTCAGGAAGGACCTGTTCCAGGGCTCTCTCTCAGTTTCTGGAATTTCCTTGGCTAGTGACAGCATACTGCCAATCTTCACATGGTGTTCTTTCTCTGTGTGTCTGGGTCCAAATCTTCCCTTTTTATAGACATACCATGTTGGATGAGAAAAAAGTGCGTGTCACTGAAGTATGGCCTTAGCATCTGCAATGGCTTTATTTCCAAATAAGTGCTTATTTTAAGGTCATGGAAGATGTGATTTTTGCATATGAGTTTTGGGGAGACACAATTCAACAACTAACTCGGGCCTTATGCTGACTTTCAGAAGGCAATTTGCATGTTCTTTTTCTGCCCAGGTGACTCTGGCATTCACAACCTTGTTTCCCCAGTAAAGGGGGTGACAGTGAGAAGTGTGGCCATGGCTCAGCCACCTTAAATCTGCCAAGGATGCTCAATTTGTGGGTAACTTCTTCCTAGCTGTACCCTCTGTGGGGGTAACCTTCCTTCCTGCATTTCTGTGTTCTCAGCTAAAATAATAATAATAGTTCCCTATGGCAGTTAGTGTTAATTGTTACCTTGATGGCATCTAAGATCATTCCAGAGGTGGCTTCTTTATTATCTTGATATGGAAAACTAACTTTTTTGGGGGGGGACTGTTTGTTTGTTTTTGGTACAGGGTTTCATTATATAGCCCTGGCTGGCTTGGAACTCAATGAGTAGACCAGTCTGGCCTTGAAGACCTTGCACCCATACAGATCCACCTGCCTTAGCCTCAGAATGCTGGGATTAAAGCCTCCCACCAACGTATCACAGTGGCCTGCTCCAGGGGATTCTAAACTGTATAAATGGGAAAGAAGAAACAATTCATCTGTTTCCCGATTGCAGATGTGGTGTGACCTTGGCAGCCTTGACTTCCCAGTGTGAAGAACTGTACCCTTAACCGTAAGCTAGAATAAACCCTGTCTCTTTTAAGTTGCTCCTGTTGGAACATTGCATCACAACAATGGGAAAGAAACAGGGGCAATCCTTGATTTGAGAGGCAGGACACTACCTCATGCAGGGCTCTAGGCACTAGATGGGAAGCCAGAAGATTACAGCTTTTCCTCAGCACCCCACTAGGCTATGTATCTCTTTGCTCCAGTATGGCTGAGATCCTGCAGGACAGGGGTAAAGCTTCTCTCCCCTCCTTTTCACTTATCTTGCTGGAACCTGCCTATCTCACCTTCTGCAGACCCTCTGGTTCATCCCAGGATCTTCTCCTTTTGTTTGTTCTAAGGTATAGAGGCATGGCTCCAGCCGACTGTTAATCAAGGCTTTTATGGGCATGGGCTGTACTAGGTGCCCAGTTTCAGAGAGACCCAGAGAAGAACACACAGGGGCCTAAATGCTCCTTCCAAAGATCTCTCTGACCTTGGAAAGTGAGATGGGTCCTCAGCGGTGGCGGAAGTAGGGGCGGGGGTGTGGAAGCTTAGCCACAGGATTTTAGAGTGGTTGGCACAATTGGGATGCCCCTGTTTCAGCTGCCTCTGGCTACAGATGGGTAGATAATGTGCCAAGGTCAAATGTTGGGTGGTGCCCAACTCCAGAAGCCAGGCCTTTGAAGGGCATCGGCTAAACTGAGACTTGAGATGTTGATGGCAATTGCTTCCAGGGGCCAGGGGTCTGTGATCTCGTGTCCAGGCTGGAGAGGCTTGTATGTGCGGAGGGGGTCTCCTCCAGTGCTCCTGAGGGGAAGGGAGGGGTGGCTAAAAGCAAGGTGGAGTGTGTTTGAGGGATTGTGGGAATTTAGGGCCGTGCACCCGCCCCTCCTTCCCCCGCAATGCGTGGGGCGCCTGGAGAGGGGTCTTGCGGGCAGGTGGGATCCTGCGGGGACCCGAGCGCGAAGTCCGCGCTGGCCCGGGCAGGGTAAGTCAGGGCTCATCCGCTCCCATTGTGCGGCCGGGCGGCGGCTGGCCGGTTGAGCCGAGCGCTAGGAGGTGGAGCCGTGGGCTGCGGGCTCCGGCGCCTGCGTCTAACCCGGCCGGGCTCTGCGCGCCCGAGAGGCCGGACGGGAACCAGGCAGCCGCGCCCCAGAGCGAGCTGGGAGGGACATGGGGCGCGGCGGCTCTCCCAGGCCCAGCAGGTTCCGGAGCCCTAAGGTACTTAAGGGCGAGGCATGGGCCCCGGGCTGGGTGGGGACATCGGGCTAACCAGGACCTCGCAGGGCCTCGCAAGGGAGAGCAGGATGGACATGGGGATGCAGCACCTAGGAGGGGGGCCCACCAACCTGATTCCTGACCCCGCCTTCCTCTCCCAGGGCTCCCGAAGAGGTCTCCGCAGCGCCCCCTTCTTCTCACCCACGGTTTGGGTCCCATAGTGATTGAGAGACACCCAAGTCTTCAGCCCTACCATGGCTAATGGGGTAATCCCGCCGCCCGGGGGCGCCTCCCCCCTACCCCAGGTGACTGATGCATGGAGGATGGGGTGGGGGAGGAGGGGCAGGATGGATGGGGTGTCCTCTGGCTGACCCTGGGACCACCAGATCCAGGCGTGGAACTGTACTGGTGGCGTGGAGGAATAGGGGGTCTGTTAGTACTTCATACATCCCTGCCTGGTACTCCCAAAGCCTGGGGAAGTGCACAGAGGGTGTTTTGGGGATGTTGATGCAGACAAGGGTGAGGGTGTTGGGAAGGCTGAAGTATGGAGGTGGGAGGTGGTGGTGGGTGTTCATGCAATAGAGGTCCTTAGGAGAGGCTATCTGAGACTATCTGGCCTGCAGGTCCGGGTGCCCTTGGAGGAACCCCCTCTGGGTCCAGATGTTGAAGAGGAGGATGATGACTTGGGCAAGACCTTGGCTGTGAGCAGGTTTGGGGACCTCATCAGAAAGACCCCGGCCTGGGACCCTGAGAAGCCTAGCCGCAGCTACAGCGAGCGGGACTTTGAGTGTGGGTAGCCTGGGGACCCCCCCTAGTGCAGCAGCCTTCACCATCATCATCTTCATCACCACCATTACTGCGCTCACCTCCGGCTTGATCACCCAGTGCCATCCTGGGCTGGACGCTGTGCTGGGTCACCATGCCATGTTAAGTCATCCTGTCTTCTTCACCATCACCTGTTCACTTGGCAGGGGACCAGGGTAGCTGTAGGGAAGATGTGCTTGAGGCCTCCCTCAGTGACCTTCATCGTCCACTCTGGCCTTGCTCACTCTATGCTCTACCATGTTCCCTGTCGTGTGACTTCCCTCGGCTTCTTTCCCTTCTTCTTCCTCTTTTTGTGACTTGGCCTCTCTGTCACTCTTGCTCCATTCTACCAGGCCTCATCAACGACAGGGGCGTAGACACAGTAGTTGGGAGGGGTCTCCCGGCTCTAAGGAAGGATTAGGGTGCCCTTGCTTGAGCCCTTGAGCTATCATAAGGTGTGCACTCTTTGCGGGGGGGGGGGCAGAGGGGAGCCCTATTTTGCTTCAGGGGTCTCAACCGACTCTCCTGCACCTCCAGTTCACCGGCACACATCCCACCACACCCATCACCCGCTCTCAGCCCGCCTGCCTCCACCCCACAAGCTGCGGCGACTACCCCCCACCTCTGCTCGGCACACCAGGAGGAAGAGGAAGAAGGAAAAAACGTCTGCTCCCCCCTCAGAAGGAACACCACCTATCCAGGAGGAGGGGGGAGCTGGAGCAGATGAGGAGGAGGAGGAAGAAGAGGAAGAGGAAGGAGAATCGGAGGCAGAGCCTATGGAGCCTCCACCCTTGGGGCCTCCACAGAAAGCAAAGGTAGGGCCTATTCACTGAAGGAGGGTTGGCTGGCCAAGGGGTTGGTACAGAGAGGATGCAGGACGTGCTTGATGGAAGTGGGTGTTGGACGGTAAGTCTGTCCATGTGTGTCTCCACAGTTCTCCATTGGAAGTGATGAAGATGATAACCCAAGTCTTTCAAACAAGGTCTCCTGTACCAAGGCCCTACCTTCTGTGGGCCTGCACTCTGACCAGAGCCCCCAGCGCTTGGGCAGGTACTGGTCCCAGCTCCCTGGACCCAGCCCTCATTGAGCAGAACCCACCACAGTGCAGAGCAGTTGGCCCAAGCCCCTGACACTTACCTGATTCCTAATCCTGAATAGTGTCCCTAGGTGTGATCTGAAAAGTAAAGAAAGTGGGGAGAGAGTTTCATCTGTCTCCAGATTAACCAGTGGGAAGGAGCAAGATGAGAGAAAAGAAAGTGTTGAGCCCTTAAGGGTCCTCTAGACCTTAAGT
Organism: Sigmodon hispidus; assembly: GCA_004025045.1. Lineage (NCBI taxonomy): Eukaryota > Metazoa > Chordata > Mammalia > Rodentia > Cricetidae > Sigmodon > Sigmodon hispidus. The sequence goes on from PVIH01003497.1 coordinate 142,365, forward strand.
GTTGGCGAAGAGGAAGGGGTTCCAGAGAGCAGAGAGGGATGGATGGGCATGTTGGGGGCAGTAACAGGAACCCACCAGCTTAGCCAGATCCTTGCCTTTCTCCATCAGACCTAACTCCCATGTTGCTTCCTCAGCTCCCCCAGCCCCCGAGCCCGGGCTTCCAGAATCTCTACAGAGAAAAGCCGGCCCTGGAGTCCATCAGCCAGCTATGACCTACGGGAGAGATTGTGCCCAGGCAGTGCCCTTGGCAACCCTGGGCCAGAGCAGCGGGTGCCCACTGATGAGGCTGAGGCCCAAATGCTGGGTTCTGCTGATCTGGATGACATGAAGAGTGAGTGGACCATTTAGGGCTTCGTCCTTTCCTTGGTGTCTGAGTGGCAGAGAGATCTAAATCTCACTAAGCCACGTCTCTTCCAGAGCTGTTTCCTTTTGGGTCACTCATGAGTTCTTTCTGAGTCACCTAGTGCATAAAATGGACCTCTTCCTCATGTGCACTTTGTGGGGCGCTCTCCCGAGACCTCACTGCTCTGTAAACTACCTAGAGCTGGGATCTAACCCACCTACCTAGAGCTGGGATCTAACACACCTACCTAGAGCTGGGAGCCGCTCCTACCCAAGCCAGGCCTGCGGCTGCGCTCACTCCTTCCTACCACCCTTGGCTAGGCCTGGCTGTGATCTCGGCACATTCCTTCCATTTTATCAGTGCCCAGCTTCGGTGCCACCTGTCATCACCCATGGGGCATTGTGCCCAGGCTAGGGGCATCACTGATCTCCCTCCCCCTCTTCTTCCTAAGATTCATAGGGTGTGGGCGGGGGCAGAGGTGGGGTGAGTTAGGGCTTTGAGCTCAGTACGTCATGGAAAGTTGCCAGAGCCTGAGGACAGAGACAGGAACAATCCGATGGCAGTAGCGGTAGTGACAGAGGGTGGGGGGGGGGTCAGAGGAGGGTGTATTTACAGATCCCAGGGTGGGGGCGGATAGCAGCAGGAGCAGACCTGGGGGACCAGGGGAATTGCGAGCAGGAAACCTTACCACCTCCAGCTCTGTGTGGGCAAAGGCTGCTTCTGCAGGGGGCTCCCACCTCTTAGGACATCCAGGGTACCAGGAACTGAGACCTTGGCCACCAGGGAAATGACGAGTCCGCTGGACAAGGTCATGGAACCCAATGGGGCTTTGAGTCCTGAGCTCAGGGACACTGAGGACCAGGGCCCTGGGAAGAATCCAGTTCCCGGCACTGGTAACTTGGCCTCAGAGGAGCTGGAAATGTTTGTATTGGACTTTGAAGACTATGGCCTGTGGGAGCCCATGACGGGCCACCCGAGCCCCTTGGCAGGGCTAGCCGCTTGTGAGTAACTGGGCAGCTGGCCTGTCCCAGCTGTTGGACTGGGGAGGGTAGGTGGGAGGATGACCAGGCAGTCCTGTATAAGCCTGTTGGATGGGCTGGGACTAGAATGTGGTAGAGGGGGAGCTAGGTGTCTAGGGACAGGCATTGGTCCTACGGCCCCACAGGGAGGCCAATGGTTATGGTAGGGGCTTCAGGGTCTGGATGGTGCTGAAGACTTAATTTGGGATCTGCTTTTTGTTGTGGTCCGGTTAGTGGTACAAGGTGGCTCTGTACTGTGTCTTTCCACTTTCTGAGAGTCAGTCTCCAGATCTGTGAAGTGGCCGCCTGGATTATGTGGTCTGTCATAGCAACCAGGTTGACTTAGTGGGTACAGCAGAGGCCTGGAGCATGTGGGCCAGTGATCTCAGACCCAGAGATGGATCCTTGGGGCCTTGTCCACAGGCCATCGGCTGGAGGACAACCCTGGTGTGAGGCGACACTTAGTGAAGAAACCATCCCGGATACAGGGTGGGAGAGGCAGCCCCAGTGGCCTGGCTCCCATTCTGCGCAGGAAGAAGAAAAAGAAGAAGTTGGATCGGAGGCCTCATGAAGTATAGTAGTCTGCGGGTGTTGGCTTTGGGATCCAGTGTTCCTCCTATGACATCCCTAACCCTGGCAGCCTCCGGGCCCTCAACTTGATACCCGCCTGCAGGTGTTCGTGGAGCTGAATGAGCTGATGTTGGACCGTAGCCAGGAGCCACACTGGCGGGAGACAGCGCGATGGATCAAATTCGAGGAAGATGTAGAGGAGGAGACCGAGCGCTGGGGGAAGCCCCATGTCGCCTCCCTCTCCTTCCGTAGCTTGCTGGAGCTCAGGAGGACCATTGCCCAGGGTAGGGCTCCTCAGTCTGGCCTGAGCCACTGGACCTTCTCCCCATCGTAGCCCAGCCTGTGTTGGGCTGCCCAGTTCCCCAGGGACCATTCTGGGATTTCCGAGGGGCAGGGCTATGGATCGCACCCGAGGTGTAATGGGCCTTCTAGCTATCTGTACTCTGAGCCAAGACTCTGCTCACTTGGCCTTTGTTTTGCTCCATTCAGCTACTTGGGAAATGTTCATCTGCCATCATACACTGGCACTCAGCTCACCTTGCATGTTTGCCTTGCTTGGGGAGCGAGGCTGTGGGGTAGGTCTCGTCTCTGGCCGGCTCTTCCTCTTACTGTGTCCTAGGAGCGGCTCTCCTGGACTTGGAGCAGACCACCCTGCCAGGCATCGCTCACCTTGTAGTGGAGACCATGATTGTATCTGACCAGATCCGGCCAGAGGACAGGGCTAGTGTCCTACGGACTCTGCTCCTGAAACACAGGTGTGATGAGCTGGAAGAGGAGGGTTCCATCTACTTCAGCTGTTCTAGGAGTATTGTCTGTCTGTGTGTGTGGGGGTGTCTCAGACTGAGCATGCATCCTGAATGTGATGGGGATCTTACCCTGCTTCTGTCTTTCTACAGCCTCAGCGAATAGCAAGCTCTCACATTAAGGAGAAGGGCTGGGGGCTATGGTTTCTTCACTTCTTACCTCCTTCAGTGAGTGACTTCAGTCTAACACCAGCCTCTCCACTTACTCTTGCTTTTTTCTTTAGCCATCCCAATGATGACAAGGACAGTGGTTTTTTCCCTCGAAATCCATCAAGCTCCAGTGTGAACTCAGTCCTGGGGAATCATCACCCAACTCCTAGTCATGGTCCTGATGGGGCAGTACCCACCATGGCTGATGACCTAGGGGAGCCAGCCCCGTTGTGGCCACATGACCCCGATGCCAAGGAGGTCAGTGACCTTGTCTGACTTGGGCCTGGGAACTTAGAAGATGTCCAATTTAGTTGAGATTGGGAAGGTTGGATGCATGGCACTGTGCGGAAGCATGCCGTGGGTCTGTGGGTGGCACACGGGGCTCCCTGTGTTGCCAATGCAGGGTTTTAGTGTGGTGATGTGCCTGACCCATGGGAGCCATTTGGCTGATAAAGCTGAGGTGGGGTAGGGCATAGAGGAAAGCACAGGACTCTTCTAAGAGGCTGAGGGAGAGAAGAAACAGGACCTAGACGTAGGGCTGAGGCAAGGGTTGGGAGGGCCTGCCATGGCCTCCAGGCTGGGTCCCAGCCCCCTATTCCAGTTCTGCGTCCTCAGAAACCCCTTCACATGCCTGGAGGAGATGGTCACCGAGGGAAAAGCCTGAAACTGCTGGAAAAGATCCCTGAAGATGCCGAGGCCACTGTTGTGCTTGTAGGTGAGGAGGGCTAGGTGCTGGGAACGGGGTTTACTGAGTGTCTTCTCCTCTGGTCTGTTCCCCTGGACCTCTGGAGGAGGCTACTGAGCCTTCCTTCCCCATTTCTGGCCTGCTTCTATTCCAGTTTTCTTTCATTTGTCCTACTGCTAGTTTAGAAGGCAGTCAGTCCTTGGGCTGGAGAGATGGCGCAGTGGTTAAGAGCACTGAGTGCTCTTCCAGAAGACCCAGGTTCAATTCCCAGCACCCACTTGGCTGCTCACAACTGTCTGTAACTCTAGCTTCAGGGCGAAACACCACTGTACATAAAATAGAAAAAAATTAATAAATTTTTTTTAAAGAAGGCAATCCTTATGTGATACCCTTAATTTCCACCTATTGATAACGTTTATGTGTCTATAAACACGTAAGTGAACAGTGTACTTTTATATACAAAGTGTCTTGTGTAGTGCAGTGCCCGACAGCTCCACTGTGCAGAACAACCTGGGTCTCCCTTCTAGGGCCTGCCTCGACTGTTCCCCTTTGTCCACCGTTGCTTCTGTCTTTTCCCAGGCTGTGTGCCCTTCTTGGAACAGCCGGCAGCAGCCTTTGTGCGGCTCAGTGAGGCTGTTCTTTTGGAATCTGTGCTTGAGGTCCCTGTACCTGTCCGCTTCCTCTTTGTGATGCTGGGGCCCCGCCACACCAGCACGGACTATCACGAGCTGGGACGCTCCATTGCCACTCTCATGTCTGACAAGGTTAGTCCTATAACCTGGGATGTTAGGCCTGTCCAGCTGGGACCTGCTTGTCCTTAGCTGTCTAATTGTCTCTGGAGTGGAGTTGTGAGCTGTTAGCCCAAGGTGGAAAACAGAACCCTGGGCTGTGCATGGAAACATAGAACATAGAAGCCCACACTCAATGCCTTGGATGTAGCAGTTCTACAGGGTTGATGGTGCTGACCATGACCTCAAATAGGAGGGTTTTTCTGGCCGAGTTGATATTTGGGATGCTCATTAGCCTGTAGGAGTCGGGCATTGCCCCATCAGAGATGTTCCAGAGTCCCCTCCTAGACTGTCCTGGTGCATATGGATGTCTTCCCCCACCCTGTGTCTGTGACCCAATGCCACCTCTCTGAAATATTTTCCTTGGGTTCTCTTGGCCCACCCTTAAGAGCCATACTCCCTTTCCAGCTGTTTCACGAGGCTGCCTACCAGGCAGATGACCGGCAGGACCTTTTGGGTGCCATCAGCGAGTTCTTGGATGGCAGCATTGTGATACCCCCATCAGAGGTAGAGGGCCGTGACCTCCTACGCTCCGTGGCTGCCTTCCAGCGTGAGCTGCTGAGGAAGCGCCGAGAGCGGGAACAGACCAAAGTGGAGATGACCACCCGGGGAGGCTATGTGGCCCCTGGCAAAGGTTAGACCCAACCAGAGTCCTCATTCTCTGAGTCCTTGAAATACTGTGGGGGATGCAGCCAGGGCTTCCGGACAGGAAGAAGTAGCCTGTGTTCGGTCACTATCTTCTTCCCTTCCCTAGAACTGTCTTTGGAAATGGGGGGCTCAGAGGCAACCTCTGAAGATGATCCCCTGCAGCGGACAGGCTCAGTGTTTGGAGGGCTAGTGCGGGATGTGAAACGCCGGTATCCGCACTACCCCAGCGACCTGAAGGATGCACTGCACTCCCAGTGTGTGGCTGCTGTGCTCTTCATCTACTTTGCAGCCCTCAGCCCTGCCATCACCTTTGGGGGGCTACTAGGTGAGGTTCCTGGGGTCACCGTGGGGGCTAAGGTTATGTGGGTCACATCACTTGGGAGGTGATGGACAGAGGAGATAGATAGGGAAGCTGCAACTCCCTGCTGGATCAGAGAACACTGGCAATCTCTTTGGGGGAGGGCTGTAAAATGAGGGGTGCAAGGGCAGGATTCATGTGGTCTCCTTGGGAATGTGGGTGAGGCCTTGTGGGAGCTGTGCTGCTCTTGCTGGGGAGCTAGGGGAGGAAGGGGGACACAGGACGGGAAGAGCCACCCTGCTGACCCTTTTCCACTCCAGGAGAGAAGACAGAGGGGCTCATGGGCGTGTCGGAGCTGATTGTGTCCACTGCTGTGCTTGGGGTCCTCTTCTCCCTGCTGGGGGCGCAGCCACTGCTCGTGGTGGGCTTCTCTGGGCCCCTGCTGGTCTTTGAAGAAGCCTTCTTCAAGGTGAAGCCTGCCTCCTAACCCAGGCACTGTACCTCCTTCCCGCCCTTCATCAGTCCTTCATCCAAGTGTCTAGGATCTGGGTCTCTGTATTCTATCCCTCTTTTCCTTGTGGTCCACCCCTGTTCAGCCCACAGGCATCAGCTTCTGGGGCAGATGGCCCTCCTGTAAGATAGTAACCACTCTCCTTATACTCTCTAGTTCTGCCGAGCTCAGGACCTGGAATACCTCACTGGCCGAGTTTGGGTGGGCCTCTGGCTGGTGGTCTTTGTTTTGGCACTGGTGGCTGCAGAGGGCAGCTTCCTGGTCCGCTACATCTCGCCGTTTACCCAGGAGATCTTCGCTTTCCTCATCTCGCTAATTTTCATCTATGAGACTTTTCACAAGCTCTACAAGGTGTGGTAGTTCCCAGAGGGTGGGTAGGGATAGGGTGGTGGTGATGCCCTAGGGAGGCCTGGAGCTTGCTGAGAACAAGGTATGAGGGAAGGGGCTACATTTGGGGGTGTGTGTCAGGAAGTGGAGGTTAGGGACATCGGGGCTGAGTTTTTCACCTGCCTGTGGAGAGTGAGGCATCCTCCTCTCCACACTTAGGTGTTCACAGAGCATCCTCTGCTGCCGTTCTACCCACCGGAGGGGACCCTGGAGGGGCCTCTGGAGACTGGCTTGGAACTGAATAGTAGTGCCCTGCCCCCCACAGAGGGACCACCAGGCCCAAGGAACCAGCCCAATACAGCTCTGCTGTCCCTCATCCTCATGCTGGGGACTTTTCTCATTGCCTTCTTCCTGCGAAAGTTCAGGAACAGCCGCTTCCTGGGGGGCAAGGTACCTGGTCTTGATTTCCTGTATCCTAGGTAGGCTCAGTTTCTGAGTGTATTCTCCCTGGTACCTCCTCACTAATCCATTACCCCACAATAAGAAGATACACAGAGGAGTCACCTAGAGGAACCACCTAAGGGCATTTCTGGCCTCAGCTTGGCCTCAGAAGGGTTGGAGGTATCTCTTAACTTCAGCCTCTGGCTGCCCTTGGCAGGCTCGACGCATCATTGGAGATTTTGGCATTCCCATTTCCATCTTGGTGATGGTCCTGGTGGATTACTCTATCACAGACACCTACACGCAGGTGAGTATGGCCACTGCAAATCCCCCATTAGTTCTAGAGCAGGGGTGCAGCCCAGCTCTCTTGGTTGAGTGACAGGAAATTGGGTCATACCATGGCTGCTATGGCGTTCTGCCCAGGGGCTACCCAGGGTATCTGAACTGCGTTTAAACTCAAGTGGAATTTGGAAGTGGGCTGGTGTGGAGTACTGGGTCTCACCACAGCTATGGAACTAGGGGGAAGGTCCCAATGTTATGCTCTCTGCCAGTGACTTTGGAGACTGAAAATGAGTTTCATCAGCTCCCTAGAGTTCTGGGGCTCTGTGGTAGGAACAGCTGCAAAGTAGGCCTCTTGAATGGGAAACATCTGTCTCTTGCCATGTTCTCTTTCCTGCCATGCAGAAGCTGACGGTGCCCACAGGGCTCTCAGTGACTTCGCCGCATAAGCGCACGTGGTTCATTCCACCCTTGGGCAGCGCCCGCCCCTTCCCACCGTGGATGATGGTGGCTGCTGCTGTCCCAGCACTCTTGGTCCTCATCCTGATATTCATGGAGACACAGATCACTGCGTGAGAGGGCTGGAGGGGGAAGGGGAGATGGAGGGGCTAAGGCAGGGGTGTATTATTTCTGTAGGGACGGATGCCCCATGGTAGACTGTGAGGATGCTGGGATGTAGGAGTAGGGAAGAGGGAGGGGAGGAGCCAGAGCAACAGGCTGGACCAGGCGTGGGCATGTGGGACCAGGCACTGTTCTCTCGTGATGGTTTAGCCTGGCGTCTCTTACTACCACCCCTGGCAGAGTGGCACTTGGCAGTTCTCAGAATTTTGTCAGGGTGTTCTCTCACCCAGAGATGCTCACACATTTTTCAGTTTGGTTAAACCAAAATAACATGGTATGATCTGGCATCTGGCTTTTGTGGCGCTTTTAAATGTTTGCAGCATGAGATTTTGGCTCCGATTTCCTGCAGGGTGAGAACTTTAATTTGGGAACGTTTAAGAGGAAGCTGACAGGTCCGGGGAGAGCTATGTCTGTAGTGCTCCCCTCCCCTCAAGCCTTGAGTGAACGTCTTGTACGTCACCGGTCTGCCCACTAGCTGGCTCCTTTTTCTTCCTCACAGGCTCATTGTCAGCCAAAAGGCGCGGAGGCTACTCAAGGGTTCCGGCTTCCATCTTGACCTGCTTTTGATTGGCTCTCTGGGTGGCCTCTGCGGGTTGTTCGGATTGCCCTGGCTCACAGCTGCCACTGTCCGCTCTGTAACCCATGTCAATGCATTGACGGTCATGCGCACTGCCATTGCACCTGGTGACAAGCCCCAGATCCAGGAGGTTCGGGAGCAGCGAGTCACTGGAGTACTCATTGCCAGCCTTGTGGGTGAGCACCGAGTTCCTCACAGACTTGATTTCTGGGGCCCAGTGATGTGAAATCCTCATGATCCTGGCCTTGACCCTCCTGAATCTGCACGTGCATCATGCTTGGCTCTTCCTCAGGTCTCCAACCTATCAGGGGACACTCTGGGGTGCTCTTCCTTACTTTCCCTTTGTCCCGATCCATCTCCGTAAGATCCAGAATGGTCTGAGCAGTACAGGGGACAGGGTTAGACAGATCTATGTCACCTCCTCCAGGCCTGTCTATCGTCATGGGGGCTGTGCTACGCAGGATCCCATTGGCTGTGCTCTTCGGGATTTTCCTGTACATGGGGGTCACATCACTGTCCGGTATTCAATTGTCTCAACGTCTGCTGCTCATTTTCATGCCAGCAAAGCACCATCCTGAGCAGCCCTATGTGACCAAGGTCAGGCTCCGATGCATGGAGATGGGGAGATGCGGGATGATGGGAGGGAGTCTGGAGGGACTCCCCAGCTAGAGATGAAGGGGGGAGTAAAATAAGGTAAATTGGGACCTGGAGAGCCATGTTGCCATAGGTGTGGGTGGGAACAGAATGGCCACTGTGTAATGAGACTGAGCCTGTACCCCAGGTGAAGACATGGCGGATGCACCTGTTCACCTGCATCCAGCTGGGCTGCATTGCTCTTCTCTGGGTGGTCAAGTCAACGGCGGCCTCACTGGCCTTTCCTTTCCTGCTCTTGCTCACGGTGCCTCTGAGGCGTTGCCTTTTGCCCCGGCTCTTCCAGGACAGGGAGCTGCAGGCGGTAAGGGATGGTGGCTTGGGGTGGCCAGATTTAAGACAGGCGGGCACTGAAATTAGATACCTGGGTTCCAGTCTATAAAATCCATACTACCGGTTGGTTTGTATGAAGTTGGGAAAGTTATTGAATGCTCTGAAATGCTGTTTTTGTCAGTAGAATGGGCTTGTAGATTCTATCATAGACTTGCTGGGAGATTTAAATATGAATCTAGGTAAAGTTGTTGATATGAGGCTTCAATGAGAAAAAGACAGGGCTGCTGTGTACACTTGTACAGATTGTGTCTAAACAGAAACACCTGACCATGGGCTGTGTATGGGCTGGCATAGCACAGACCAATCCTGAGCCCTGTTTATGTTGGTTGTAGGATATCTGGTTGCTATTCTTTACATTTTTTCTTTATTTTTTGCATTTAAAAAAATGTATTTTATGTGTGTGTGCTGAGGTCAGAGGGCAGTCTTCAGGAGTTGGTTCTCTGTTTTCATGATGTGGGCCCTAGGGATTGAACTTAGGTCATCATAGGCTTGGCTGCAAGCCCCTTTATCTGTTGAGTCATCCTACTTTTGCAATTCTTGCATGCTCAGATATAGGATACTGAGATGCCATGATCCTTGGAATGAGCACCCTATGTCATAGCTGCCCATGTATTAGTGTGACTTGGATGTTCTAGGTGCTCCAGGAAAGCACTTCAGCTGGGGCCCTGGAGCAGAGAGACAAGGGGTCCAGAAGAGGCTGTGAGGAACAGGAGGAGACATATGTGTCCCCCTGGCCTTTCCCAACCCTGTGCTCCCTTCTGCAGCTGGACTCTGAAGATGCTGAGCCCAACTTTGATGAGGATGGCCAAGATGAGTACAATGAGCTGCACATGCCTGTGTGACCCTCAAGATGTTGCCCCTCGGAGACCCCACCTTGGCGACTCACAGATCCTAGAAACCCAGCACCAGGGCCAGGCATTCCTCAGGACCCAGGGATGTGCCCAGAGTTAACTGCCCATGCCAGGCCCCTTGACTTTCACAGACTAGACGGCACCGGCTTTCAAGTCATTATAACACACTCCTTGTCTCGTGTCTGCCTCATTTTGTTGGTACCACCTGTGGTTTTCCAGGCCATCTGAAATATCAGGGTCATCCAGACTGGAAGACGTTTGATGCAAGGGGCAGAGTCTTCAAGGGGGAGGGGCAGATTCAACACTACAGAAAGTTCAAGGTGGACCTCATTTCCCTCTGTCCTCTTGAGTAAAGCTAAAAGAGTAGCATGCTCAAGGTCGACTGAGGGAGAGCCACATGCCCATTAATCTAATCCTAGATTAGAAAGGAGGAGAGGACGGGAAGGCTTTGCTTCCCTTTAGCCACTAGGGAAATCAGGGTGACTTTTGTCCCGTGGGGCTACAAAGCTGAATGGAAAATGTGCATCTACGGAGCAGGAATAGCAGCCCAACCCCCTAGTCGCCAGAACGGCGCGGGGTATGGGGCCTCCCAGACCATTTTAGATTCTCCTGGTTGAAGCGAGAAACAGTTCTAAGATTCCTGAAGCCACTCCTTGTTCAACGGTCTGTTTTGCCAGAAATAACCTGAGAGGCCTTGGGGAGGGTGGAAACAGGACCCATTGCGTCATGGTTGCTAGGTAACCAGCAACCATGACGCGCAGCTTGCCGGCCTTGTGTAGCCCTCTGGTGGTTGCTTTTGCACACTGCATGGTCTGTGGGCTGAGCAGGGGTAAGGCTGCCACCTGGTGGATCCCACTTGATCCCAGGCTTAGTTTCCAGAGGGTTCTGGGAAAGTTCGTGGAGGTCTGCAGCTCCAAACATCCAGGGTTAATGACCCCTTGGTTTCACATGGTCCTTTTTCTCTGAAGTTTGCTCTGTACCCCTGTATCTTCACCGTTTGATCTCTCTTTTCCTGCCATGTTCTCAGGCCGACAACTAGTGCCTGAGGCAGGGAACACAGAACAATTGGGGTATTTGTTGTTCCTAAGTCCGTGCAGAGTCCAGCCTGCAGTTCTGGGCTATCACCATGTTTTAAGCAGTTCATCCAAGTTGCCCATACACGCTTGGTCTCTGATGCTGTCATACCTTTGACAGGCTCCTCTAGCCCTTGTGAAGACAAAATCAATGTCAAAATTCTCTGCTGAGGAACAAAACAAAGGTTTCACACACAAGAGAGGGGAGGGCCTTCTTCCAGGCAGTCTTGATTGACAGGCTGCACATGAAAACCCACTTCCTTTCCCAGCCCAGAGCCCTTTCTGGGTATTGGCTGCTGGCTGGCTCTTCTGTTGTGGAGATTCCTATACCACTCAGGAAGGAGTCTGCTTTTCCCACAACCCCTTGATTGCAAGTGAGAAGGAGGAGGCTTCACATGGAAATGAGTCTAGTCTGGGTTAGTAGCAATGGACAACGATGGTGTCCCGTAAAGTGAGGCCTCACAACAAAAGGTGAGAACAACCCGAGTCAGTCAGCCATAACACTTAGTATGGAAAGGTTACGACAGGAAACTGGAGCTGTAGGGTATGGGCTGTACTTTAGGAGGTCAAGCCTGAACTGGGTCTGTCAGGAGATTGAATTCTGTGGTGGGTACCTGGGCTGGGCTCGGGCAGATCAGTGAGGTTTTCCTAACAACCCCAAAAGTCAACAGCCTGGCAACAGGCTATCAGGAGAAACCTGTGGACTGTTGATATTTCTTCAGAATGGGGCTTGGAGGGGTCATTAGACCCTTACCTGAGATTCTAGCCTCTCTTGGTAAGCCATTTGTATGCAATTCTGCCTTGATTGCACTTGATGTGACCAGGAGACAGGGCCTCAGGGTCTTGAGCATTTATTTGACTATGGGAAGCCATCACCCATGTTGGGTGAAGACTTTCCAGTGTGGCTGCTTTGGGACAGTCCCCAACACTCATTTAGTCACCCCTTGCCCATGCTGTGACAATAAACTCATGGGGAACTGGACTTCAGTTTGTTGTTGGGACTTTATAAGGAGGAAGTAGACTTTATGTCTCTTCACAGAACGACTACCCCCCACCCCCACCAGATAACAAGAAATGGAGTAAAGGCTGTGGTATATATTTAAACAACCAGCCCCACTGTTGACTGATTTTGGAAAAGAAGTAGGCATGTACAAAGTGTTGGTGTGTGTGTGTGTGTGTGTGTGTGTGTGTGTGTGTGTGTGTGTGTGTGTGTTGGCTTCCAATTGGGACACAGTCCTATCACATATCTGCTCTTTGCCTTTGTAGCTTTCAAAGTCAGGATTTGACCACACCTTGGGCAAGTTCCCAGCATTTTCATTATCCTCGGAAAAGTTCAAGTTCATTTCCTGTCCAGAGTTCTAGCTCCTTTTACTTTGTACAAAGAAGATGGCTGTCCCTGCCCTGTTCCTGAGGATTCAACTCCCTTCAGACATCCGTGGTCCATGTAACAAGCTTCTGGCTGTCAAAACCTGTGGACCATCTGCCCACATTGCCCTACACCTCTCCTTTAGGGCACAGATGCTGGAAATAATATGTACCACTTGGCAGGCCGGGTGACATCTCTTCTTGTGACTCAAATAATCATCATGGCTGTTGACACTTGGCATTCTCAAAAGGAATTCTAAGCAGCAAAAGCCAGGCAAAGCTAAACTCAAGGGCACCTGTATCAAGAGCTACCCACTCAGCTCTCAATGAAGCCATTGCTGAGAACCAGCAAAACCAGGTTCTGGCAGTGCCGACCAGTGGCCTGAATCCAAGGTGGCAAATTAGGAAATGCAGAGTGAGGAAGAATTTGGTTTCCAGATAAATTATTCAGTCGTTTGAATTTGATTCATTACATGCCTCATCCATTGTAGGAAAAAAAAAAAAAAAAAAGCAGGCTCCAATATTCATAGGATTTATGGTCTTTGAGAAAGATTTACCGTTTGAGCAGCCTGCTGGGATTATTTTCAATTTCCTAGGAACTGTTCGTTAATATTGAACGATGCTTTATCAAACGCTAGCTAAGCAGAAGGCCACTGGGATGCTCTCTGGGTGGTGGATGAATCACAGTGGTTTTTGTCAATGGGAAAAAGCTGCCCAGAGCTCCCTCATCTCCTTTGTCTGAGGAAGTGAAGTGTAGCTGGTGGCAAGGTACAGTGGGGCATGGTGCTGAGGCGAGGACCGGAGGGAAGGAGAGTCTGAAGGGGTGCAAACCAGGTTTGCTTTCAGAGCTTGGAATGCAACTGTGCTTTCTGTCCCTTTCTGGTCTGTGAGATAGGCAGAGACCTCGACTAAACCTTTTCTGTGACCTTGATGCCTCCCGTGATGCCTAGCCCCAGAACACAGAAGGCATGGGGGGGGACCTCAGAGGAGGGAGGACCAAGTGGTTCCGAACTCCACCTTTAGGATCCGTGAATGCCTCGTGACACCAATAGACCCTTCCAAGAATTGCAAGAAGGTTTTAGTTCTTGTGTTTGTTTCTGTTAAAGCTGTCGTTTCTCTGTGGCTAATAGTAACAATGCTCCAGAGCCCATAAAAGGATCGTGGGTTTCCTTCTGAGACAGTTGAGGAGAGAGATGTTGATGATGCTGTCCGGTGTGCCAGACTGACAGGTTGATATTGGCAGGTCTAAAGAATAAGTGCCACCATATTTTCCAGAAGCTGCAGGAGAGAGAAGAGAGTCGGTCTGCTCTGAGAGTGGACCTTGGGTCCACCTGTGCTTCCTAATCCACCAGGAGCTCCTGGAAATACTAGGCCAGCCAATCACAGATAAGGAATGCCTAGAGGCTCGTTCTCCTCTCCATCATTCTCAGGCAGTGTCTCAGTATGTCACAGGGTCCCTTTGCAACTCAGTCACCCAAGGAACTTGGTACAGTTGTTAACTCTTGCTGGGTGTGGTGGTACACATCTGTATGCCAGTACTTGGGAGGCTGTGGCAGCATTTGAGGCTAGCCTGAGCCATCCTATGAAAACCTGTCTCAAAAACTGCAAGGGAAATACTGAGGTCCAACAACCCATTTTTTGATGAACTTTGAAGCCTAGACCCTCTCATCCTGTGGGGCTTTGGAGGACACATTAAGGGGCAGACAGTGTTTTCTACCTTCTAATTTCCCCTCACGGTGGACCTAAGTTCATTTTCTATTTAGAAGGAATGCAATCCAATGCTGCCCCAGCCCTCTCTTGCTGTGGAGTTCTTCTGTTTGGGGTCAGGAGAACTTCCTTCCACAGAAGGGAGTTGTTAGGGCATAGCTAACAGATGCCTGTTTTCCTGAGCCTTCCGTGTTACATCTATGTAGTTGGATGCCCCACTCTGCAGTGGTACAGGGAAGGGAGGGGGAAGGTGATTGATACACTGTGCCTTCCTTGTGTGCCGTGACAGTACATCATAAAAGACTCTGCGGCATCCTCACAATCTAGGTAGTTGAGAGGTGGTGGGGCTTTCCAAGGTTGGGTAAAAGGAGGTGAAGTAGGTGAGAGCTGAGGAAGGACCAATTTCTGGGAAGTTGTTTCCTTGAAGGAAACTCCAGCATGGACTAAAGGCTGGGTGGTTAAGGAAGAGCAGAGGTGCATTTTATTTTATGTTGTGTGCAGTGTATGTGTGTGTGTGTGTGTGTGGGGGGAAGTTTTGCTCTTGTAGTTCTGGCTGGCTTGGCACCCTGTATGTAGCCCAGGCTGACCTTATACTTTTTCCTGCCTTGGGCTCCTGGGTGATGCTAAGATTACAGGCATGAACCACCACACCTAGGGCAGACATTAAAATTTTCTTGTTGCTGTTTTGAGAAAGAGTCTCTTTCTATACCTTTGGCCATCCTGGAACTCATTCTATTGGCCTTGAACTTACAGATATCTGCCTACTTTTGCTTCCCAAATTCTGGGATTAAGGCATTCACCACTGTATCCTGCAATGAAAGAAATTTAATTTTGGTATGTGCCATATGTTGGAGACGGACCCAGGACTATTTAGAATTTCCTGCTCCTTGGATAAAGCGTCCTTGGTAAATTACTAGCTTTGCAAAAACAGGCTTCTTGGAGTCCTTCAAGATTAGGTGTCCTTAGTTAGTTACAGAAGTGAGCTTCCTGGAGTCTCCCATGATAAGGTGTTCTTTGCTAAACTGCAAGCCTTGCAAAATATGGGATGTCCTTGGCCCATCATACAATGTATGTTTAGATAGGGCTTCAAACAGTAATCAGTCAGCTGCTGAATCTTGGGACCAAAGAGATCCTGCCCACCCGGACTTCCTCTGATAATTTTTCACTCTCCTCTTTGGTTAACTCCCCTCTCTCTGCTTCCCCTCTCTGCCTGGAGCCTTACACTCCCCTCTCTCTCCATCTCCCCTCCCCTTCTAGAGGCATTGCTTAAAAAGCCTCAGCATTCACTCAATAAACGGAAGCCTTGACGTGACTCAGACTGACTCTTGTCGTTCTTTATGCGCTTGGCTTCCTCTCTCTCTTTCCCCCATTTGCTTCACAGGTGGTCCCCCCCTCGAGACCTTCGAATAACTGGACCTGCTGGACAGGAACAGCCATATATCCAGAAAGCTGTCCATTTCTTTTAGGTTTGCCCATTTTGTGTAGTACAGGTTTTTGTAGTATGACCTAATGATTCTCTGGATTTCCTTGGTGTCTGTTGTGATGTCCCCTTGTTGATTCTGATTTTGTTAATTTGAATATTGAAATTTGGTTAGTTCGGATAAGGGTTTATCTTGTTGACTTTCTCGAAGAACCAACTCTTTGTTTCTTTGATTCTTTGTGCTGTTCTCTTTGTTTCTATCTTACTGATTTCAGCCCTGAGTTTGATCATTTCCTACTCCTTCTAGGTGAGTTTGATTCTAATTGTTCTAGAGCTTTCACCTGTGCTGTTAGGTCTCTTGTGTGAGATTTCCCCAAATTTTTTATGTAGGCACCTAGTGCTATAACTTTCCTCTTAGCACTGCTTTCATTGTGTTCCATAAATTTGGGTATGTTGTGCATTCATTTTATTGAATTCTAGGAAATCTTTTTTTTTTTGTTTTTAACTTATTCATTGACCCAGAGGTGGCTCATTGAGAGATGGTCAGTTTCCATGAGTTTGTAGGCTTTCTATGGTTTGTGTTGTTGTTGAACTCAACTTTAGTCCATGGTGGTTTGATAGGATACAAGGGATTATTCCAATTTTTTGGTATCTATTCATATTTGCTTTATGACTGAGTATGCGGTCAATTTTAGAGGTTCCATGGGGAGCTGAGAAGAAGGTATATTCCTTTGTGTTTGGGTGGAAAGTTCTGTATGTATCTGAAAAGAAGGTATATTCCTTTGTGTTTGGGTGGAAAGTTCTGTATGTATCTATTAAGTCTATTTGGGTCATAACACCTGTTAGATTCCTTATTTTTCTGTTACGCTTTTGTTTGCTAGACCTATCCGTTGGTGAGAGTGAGGTGTTGAAGTCTCCCAGTATTAGTACTTGGGGTTTGATGTATAATATAAGCTTTTTTGTAATAGAAGTTACAGTGTAATATAAGCTTGTAACAGAAGAGGGTACCAGATGTCATCATAGACGGTTGTGAGCCACCATATGGATGCTGGGAATTGAACTCAGGACCTCTGGAAGAACAGTCAGTGCTCTTAACCTCTGAGCCATCTCTCCAGCCCCATAAAGAACAGGTGCTTACTCCCAGGTCTGACGACATAAACTTGCTGCCCAGGACCTAGTCAGCGGATGAAGAAGCAGCAACTCCGGCAAGCTGTTCTTGAGTCTCGACAAATGTGCTATGGCGCGTGCATTTGCATTTGCACACCCACAATAAAGGAATAAATAAAATAAACGGTGTTTCAATATCAAATGGCAAATATCAACAGCAGCAACAAAAAGCAATCCCTTTGCAGTAACTGGTCAAACTCCCAGCACTGCTATAATTATAAGGAAGAAACTTAAGCTATTCCTGGGAGGTTCTGAGTCTTGGACAATTCTTAGATGCTATTGTGGGTTTGTTTTAGTTTGGGTTTGTTTGTTTTTTTATTCCTTACTTTTGTAACACTGAAGTTTATGCTCTATTTTTAAATCTGTTTTTACATATGATGAATGATAAAAAATAAATAAGTGGAGGACAGAAGTATAGTAATTTTTTTAAATTAACATTTTTATTGTGTGTATCTGTTTTCCCTCCTTTCCTCCTTCTGTGTGTGTGTGCCACAGTGTGTGTGTGTGTGTGTGTGTGCATGCCACAGTGTGTGTTCCACAGTGTGTATGTGCCACAGTGTGTGTGTGTGTATGTGTGTGTTCCACAGTGTGTGTGTGTTCCACAGTGTGTGTGTGCCCCAGTGTGTGTGTGTGCCCCAGTGTGTGTGCCCCAGTGTGTGTGTGCGTGCCACAGTGTGTGTGTGTGTGTGTGCGTGCCACAGTGTGTGTGTGTGTACCCCAGTGTGTGTGTGTGCCCAAGCGTGTGTGTGTGTGCCCCAGTGTGTG